>PVJS01030418.1:0-13626 GCA_004027185.1 Glis glis | reverse complement strand
CGGATCCTCCGGTCTCCGCCTCCCAAAGTACTGGGATTACAAGAGTGCACCACTAAGCCCGGCCTTGGGAGGGTTAATTTAATGAGGTACTTAACTTGGAAAGGCTGGTTGGCCTCAGCCCTCATGATGCAGAAATCCCACCTGGTTTTCTGTGCTTGGCCCACCTAGAACTTTGAGATTGGCCCTGAGAGAGGAAGTAAGAAGGTATTTGGTTGAGAAAGGCTGTTGGCTAAAGCTGCACCCTGGTGGTGGCCTTGAGACCCAGTGGTGGGTAGGGATTTGGACACATTTTGCAGGGTACAGGGACTGACCCACCTTTTCCCAGAAAGGCGCCGGGTGGGTTCTGTTGAATTAACACTTCAGGAGTTTCACTGGGGTTAATGTTTTACCATTGTGTCAATACACTTAATGGCGTTTTGTTTGAACATTCCATGATGGAATAAAACCAATTTTAATGAGCAAGTTTTGTTTTTAAATGAAGGAATGAAAGTAGAAATTACCTGGGTACACTTTAGATTGTATTGAAAAGTTTAAAGTAAAAAACAAATATAATACATTTAGTCTAAAGAAATGTCTGGCCTTTCTGCCTGGGGAGCTTTGCAGCTCTCAGTTCTTACAGTCACTTCAAGGTCTGTTTTATTCTCCAGTGCTTCCTGGACTGGGAGATTTTGCCACTTGGTAGATAAAGGGCTAGTGACTTTTACTCACTACCTGTCTTCGTCTTAACAGTTTTGGGTCAGCTTTTTTTATATTTGCTGCTATCTCCTCCTATGGTGAGGAGAACAGAATCTGTAGCCTGGCTCCTCCAATACCCCGTGTTGTGACTTTGGGAGGAAACTTACTCCTCCTCGGCCATGACAGTAGAACCTGCAGGGGGGTGGGGGTCCCTGTGAGGACTTAGTGAACCACTTACTGTTCCTGGCACAGAGCCAACACTCAGTAATTAGCAGGTATCATTGTCACCAACATGGGCATTCTAGAGTCATAGTATTTTGGAGTTGAAGGAGACCTCAGTGATTCCCAAGGGCATATCATGGTCCCTGAAACTACTTTTATTATTTATTTATTTATTTATTTATTTATTTATTTATTTGGTACTGGGGATTGAACCCAGGGGTATTCTACCTCCAAGCTCCACCCCCAGCCCTATTTTTTTTCTTTATTTTGAAACAGGGTCTCACTAAGTTGTGGAGGGCCTCACTAAGTAGCTGAGGCTGGCCGCAAACCCGGATCCTCCTGTCTCAGCTTCCCAAGTACTGGGATTACAAGCGTGCGTCATGCGTCACCATGCCCAGCTTTGAAAGTGCTTTTAAAAATTTCCCTGTTCCTGAGCCGCACCCAAGACCCAGTGATCAGAAGTGGGTCTGGGAATCTGTTCTGTTAGCAAGCAACGCAGGCAATTAGGATGTGCAGCCTCATCTTCTCTGAATCCCCTCTCCAACAAACCCAGTAAGTGGTCTCCAGGCTTCTTCTTGAATGCCTCCTGGCATGGAGAGCTCACTATCAATTGAGACGATGCATTCCATTTTGGACATCTCCAGCAGTATGAAGGTCATCTTCCTATTGACCTAAGAACAAAGGGGCTGCCTTTGGCCAGAGGAGGCAGAATAGAATAGTGGAAAGAGAACAAGCTTTGAAGTTAGAAAGAAATGGCTAGTCCAACCTAGTACCTGTTAGCTTTGTGACAATGGACAAGTGGCTTGCTATCTTCTTCTCCTTTCATCTTCCGCATGACTGCCTTTCAGATATTCGAACCCCATCCTTCCAGTCTTCTCCTCGCCTCCCTACATAAGACCTCGGTTTCCCTTGCACTTCAGCTACTGCCTGCCCCACCAGAGAACACCTGCAGATGTATATGATTCCCAGGAGTGGTTCTGTGTCAGGAGTGCATCAGGGCTTATGAGGGCTGGGAAAATAGATCAGAAATCCATGGATTGAGCCAAAGGGACAAGAGAACAGACTGGCACCCCAAATCCCCAGCCCTCACCAGCATGATCATTTGGCTAAGCTGACGTCTGGTTTATGTTTCTGGGGATAAACCGTCATTGTGTGCCTTTGGAGCGGGGGCTGGGGGTGGATATAGTCATCCTGGCCACATCCCTGAGGACTCTGGATGAGGTCCAGGCCAACTCACCTTCCTGGTCACTTTGTCCAGATGCTGAGACCAGAACATTCTGGAAGGTAGCTGAGCAAGAGTGAGGGCTGTGCCCCCCCCATGTGCAGGTGCAGAGTCCATCCTCCTTACCTTGCCCCCGCCCAGACCCAGGGCGTCCTGGTACCACGAATGCCTGGTCCATTCTCAGACATCAGGCTTCTCAGTCTAGAAGCAGGGGTTCTTCTAACCCATATGTGGGTCACAAAGAAAAACTGGAGTGATTTGAGATCAGATTTAAGATCCTTATTAGTAGGCACATGACTTCCAAAAATTTGTTTCACCTCTGAGCATCAGTGCCTACATCTCTAAAACAGGGATACAAGTAACACCACATTACAGATTTGCAGGAAGGATTAGATGACACTTAACATGCTAAGTGATTGATATGTGTCAGCTTCTTGGGAAGGGGAGGAGGAGCCAACCACTCTGGGGAACTGACTGTGAAGGACCAAGTTCTCACCCCACCACCTGTGAGCGCAGAGCCACCAGTCCATCTCCACCCCACCAACCCCAACAAGGGACCTCCAGTTCAGATGAACATGTCGCCATCCACATGTCTATAAAGTTGGCCAGTCTTATTCTGGGTCAAATCTAAATTGCATGTTAATGAGAATTTGAACCTTACAGAGGAAATGTGAAAGTCTTAGAGAATGGTTCTCTACTTCTTAAACTTTTATAGGTCGCAGCTCAGTGGTCTTTCTGTTTCCTGAACTCTGCCCATGTTTTCAATTCAGCATAGTGAGTGTGGTGGTGGTGGCAGGGGCAGGAGGCATGAGCATTCCCTGGAAACTTGTTATATGTGCAAATTCTTAGACCCCTTCCAGGACTCAAACTCTGGTGGTGCAGCCCAGCAGTCGATGCTTCTCACGGCCCCCATTTCTGAGAATGTTGGTCTAGGTGTTGGCAGGATGTCCCCCTCTCTTCTCCCCTTCCTCCCACCCCTGGCAATTTTCAGGTACAGACAATCATGCCTGGCTCTCTAGCCAGGCATGTATTTTCAGCACCTCCACGGTCTGAAGGCAGCTCCTAAGGGAATGACTTCTTGTCTCATCCCAGGAGACTCATCTGTTTATGCATACATCTATTTGGGATGTTCACAACACAGATCAGGTGGCTTCCTCTACCTCCAAAGCTTCCTTTCTGGTATTTAGGCCTTTGGTAATGATTCTCTGATATGTAATGTTAATAGCAAATATTTATCAAGCTCTACTTCTGTTGGTAATTATCTTCTCAATTTTATTTTCCATTTAATTCTCACAAAAACCCAGTAAGGTAAAAACAATATTTCCATGTCCTACATGTTGAAAGTGAGTTGCAAAGAGACTAAGCCACTTGCCTAAGGTCATATAGCTTGTAAGTGCCAGGCAGGGACTTGAAGACAAGTCTGTCTGACACCAGATTCTGTGAGTTTCCAAACAGCCACCCCACTTGATTAGGCAGGCTCTCTTCTTAAGCTAGGGATACACACAAAGGAATATGCTAATCTTGTGATTTTTAAACTTTAACATGGATCAAGATTACTGAAGGATGTCTTAAAACACAGGTTGCTGGGCCCTAGGCCCAAAGTTTTTACTTAATGCTGCTAGGTTGGGACCTGGGAATTTGCAATTCTGACAAGTTCCCAGATACCACTGGTGCTGTGGGCCCAGGAATCACATTTTAAGCATCACCACCCTGGACTAGTGTTTCTCAACCAGGCTGCATATGGAATTCTGGAAATTTTCAGGTTCCTTTGCTGTCATGGGGGGGGGGGGCTTTTGCTCTCTCTTCCAATGAGTTCAGCTGGCCATGGTGCTTCTGTGTGATGTCACCAAAGCATCACTGTGGTTAGTTAGTGTATCATAGATCACAGGTGCCATATTAAAGGAGACCTAGCAAACATGTGTACCATGCAGATAGATACACAGGAGGTAAACAAACCGAGCATATGCAACTTAAGGATGAGCTATGAAAGTTAAACAAAAGACATTAGGGAGAATACTCCTGTCTGTTACAAGCCCTTTTGCCTTTGTCATTTCCATGTCTGCCCATGCCCCCTGGGGTTGCCTTCAGAGAACAAGCAAACAGTGCCTTCTGCACATTTGTGTCAAGTACAACATGAGAAAGAGAAGGGACCACCCCACTACACTTCTCAGTGGTGCCTGGGAGAAGAAGGAATTTGAAAGTATGCGGTAATCAGAGACAGTGTTACTAGGGTAATGATTTTCCAATGTGGTCAGTAGAGATCGTCTGTGCAACCAAGCCTCTCTTGTCTTTATAAAACAAAACAAAGCACAACACAACAAGTGCTTTGGCAAGAGCTCCCTCAACAGCTGAGACAGATGGCCTCAGGCTAAAGGAGGAGGTGGCAGACCAGTGAGCACCATGCTGGACAGTACCCCTCCTCCCTAGAGAGCACAAAACCAGTCCCAAGAAAAGACCAGAAGTGCCCACCACTTGCTACAGTCAATTTGCACACACAGGTGGTACTCTTGTTAAAGGGTTCAGGCTGGTAAAATAAAAGAATGAGTGGAGCCGCCCATGTGAGTACAGCGTCTCCCAGGTGTAGGGAGCAGACATTGCCAAGCTATTGCCAGCTGGGAATCCGTTCCCAGATGTGTTGGGTCTTTTGAGGTTTTCTGAGGGAAGCCAGAATTCTTGACTCTCATGCTATGGTCCTCAATTTTTAAATACTGGTAGCATTTCAAAACTATGTAGTCCAAAGAAAACACTCATGATGGTTGACTTTGGCCTGCAGCCAGCAGTGTCTCACCTCTGCTTTAGAATCTCAGGCCCTACGGGAGCAGTTGCCTTCATCACCTACACCCTCTCACTCCTCTTCCCAGCTATGCACCCCCCACCTCCACATTCCAAAAGAACTCTCAGACTCTTCCCAAAAGAGTGTTTCATAAGGACTTTAAAATTAGCTAATGGCCTAATGGTAATTTATTTCAGTTGAGATTTTTTAAAACTCTGACTAACCATTGAGAGGTACCTTCATGATGGTGAAGTTAATTTTAAAAATAATTGTAAAGAAACTGCCTTGGTTTCTGAGGGGTAGAGGGTGTGTTATTTGGGAGGTAGAATGCTTTGGAGTGGGACTGACCTTGGTTGAAATTCCAGCTCCTCCTGAGCTCTCCTGGTTTTTGTTGTTCTTCTTCTTTTATTGGTGTATTAATTATACATCATAGTGGGTTTCAGAGTGCTGCAAACATACATGCACACATCACTTGGTGCATTTCCTTCTGCATCCCACCCTGCTCCCCTCTTCTCCCTCCCCAACACACTAGTGAGATCGGTAGTGATACCTTCATATATGGACATGACACATTGAACTGTTTCCTTTCTTGATCTGCCTTTTACTCTGAACTTTCCACTTTCTCATCTGCAAAATGGGGAAAACAACTCACCCTGAGTCACCAACCAGTTGGTTTGAGCTAAGGGTATTACATATGTTAATATCTGATACCATGAGATGCTCAGGAAATAAAAGTTTCTCTTAGAAGCCAGTGCAATTAAAACTTCTAATTGCAAATGTTATATAATAACCCCATGAATCTTTTTGTGTATTTAATTTTAGAATTTAAAAAATCCACTTTCTTCAGAAGTTCCATTATAGGTGCATTGTATTGCAGTTGAGATGAGAGAACATGGGAAAATAGAGGGTGAGGAGGTGAACTTCCTGGGTGCCTGCACCTGAGGGAGATCTTAGGGTCAACTTTTAGTGCCAGAGCTCACTTGGGCACAAGATGACCTTATAAATTACCATCTAGTTTGACCTTTTTGCTTATTGCTAAATTCCTAGTCTCTAGCACATCCCAAATTAAATAAATATTTGATATTTGAATTAGTTAATGAACAAATAAAGAGTGTGTGGTGGGAGTTTAATCTGGCAAGGATGACTTGGCTTGTCAGCTCTGTTCAAATCCTAGTGCAATCAGAGAGAGAGAGAGAGCCAGCTTCACCAGGGCATAGCCTGTACAACACCCACGCTCAGAGGGAACCTGTGTTTGGCTTGATACTCTGCTGTCACCATCCTGAAATTCTGAATAATTTTTGAAAAACTCTTCAAATTATGTGGACAGTCCTGATCAGAGATTTTCATCAATAAAGACAGAAATGTCAGAGTATACACCAGAAGATACAAACCCCTAGCCCCTGGAACCAAATACCTTTGACCCATGGAGTGCTTTTTTAATATAAATAAGCTTTTAATTTAGAATAGATTTATGGAAATCTTCTAGATTTATGAAAAGTTTTATATTTATGGAAAAGTTGCAAGTATAGTACAGGGGGTTTCCGTATATCCCTTACCCAGTTTCCCATGTTGGTAAATTCTTACATTACATGTGTAATACGTTTGTCACAACCAGGAGTTGGAACAAACATCAGAACATCATTTTACTAAACTCCACACTGTATTCAGATTTTGCTGGTGTCTTCCAAATGCCCTTTTTCTGTTCCTGCATTCCGTCCAGGACACCATGTCACGATTAGTCATCATGTCTCCTTAGGCTCTTTTGAACTCTGTTTTGTCTAACTTTCCTTGTTTTTGGTGAAGTTGAGAAATTTGAGGAATATTGGTTAGTTTGCAGCATGTCCCTCATTTGGGGTTTGTCTGATTTTTTCACTCATAGTTAGACAGGGTTGATGGATTTGAGGGATGAAGACCACAGAACCAAAGTGACTCTTCATCACATCACAGGTATGTGCCATGAACCTGATCTATCACTGTTGACATTGGCTGTGATCACTTGGCCAAGGTCAAGTTTGCCAGGTTTCTCCAGTGTTAAGTTGCTTTCATACTGTACGTGTGCGTGTGCCTGTGCATGTGTGTGTGCGTGTGTGTGCGTGTGCGTGTGTGTGTGCGGATTGAACCCAGGGGCCTTCTACCTCTGAGCTACACCCCAGCCCTATTTTATTTTTTATTTTGAAACAAGTTATTGCTAAGTTACTGAGGGCCTCACTAAGTTGCTGAGGCTGGCCTTGAACCTGCAATCCTCCTGTCTCAGCCCCTCCAAGTACTGGAATTATAGGTGTGTGTCACCACACCCAGCCCATCCTGTACTTTTTGGAAGGAAGTCACCCTGTGTGGACCACACTCAAGGGCTCCTCCTCCTTGAGGGGACAGTATATACATAAACTACGGTCATTCCGAAGCTCTCTCAGGTTGGCTCCACTATCCCTTTGATGTGCCTGCATCTTTGTGCTTTTTGTGAGGGCTGGAGGGTACTGGGTATTGATCCCAGGGGCATTCTACCACTGAGCTACACCCCCAGCCCTTTTTATTTTGAAACAGGGTCTCACTAAGTTGCTGAGGGTCTCCCTAACTTGCTGAGGCTGGCCTCGAACTTGTGATCCTCCTGTCTCAGCCCCCCCAAGTACTGGGATTATAGGTGTACAACACTGTGCCCAGCCTCATTGTGCTTTTATTAAGCACTTCCTTTCCTTCTGGCACTACAAGGTATCCCAGGCTATCTTTTATATTTCCTATTCCAGACCTAGAATCAGCCATCTCTTCATAGAGCCTTTATTCCTTTCATTGAAGAATGGCATTAGAAATGAAGATCTGGATACTGCACGTACTTATTGTTATCTGAGTGTTTTGCTTTTTTAATTTCCTAATTTATTTTTTTAATTAAGCTGTCAGCTTGTAGTTGACTCCTAGGCTGATTTAAATATATGAAATAATGTTAAATAAAATGTTCAAAAGTGTTTTAATATTTTTGAGTTCACTAACATTTAACTATGAGATCTCACATAGGAATCTAGACTTCTGGATTATCTTGAAGACCAAAAGGTCTGACAATCCTCGACCCATTTTCCTGCTGTACAATAATTAGCTAAGGCCAAGAGGCCTATTTCCTTTCCTGCATAATATACTCACCAGATTGTCAAAGTCCACCTCACTCCCGATTGTATTACACCCAGCCTTCTTTACTCATTTATGATCCTTAGTAATCCCTGAAAACTTTTGAACGTGTGATTCCTGATTCAAAACATATTGAATGAAGTAAATCATTTACTTGAATTACACAACTCAGCCCATGAATTTAGGTCAATACTGGTGCAGTGATCAGATTTTAGAGCAACATTTCTGGTTGCATTTGTATCTGTAGCCAACAAACTTACCTTCGCTGGATTTTAGGTGCAGACGCAATGCCACCCAATTTCTGCTCAGTCCCCGCCTTCACCCTTCTATCTCCGGTGGAATGAACCATCTGCATCCACTCACAGTCTTCCCATCAGCCCTGTGCACGGGTGGTTCTTTGAATGTCCAGTCTGCTTTGACCTTCTCTGTCAAGTTTCCCTTTCTTAGACCCTTTCTTTCTGGAGAAGAGCCCCAACAGTTACATTCTGACTTCAGCTTAACTTCTCCCTGTCACCATTCCCTTCTGGTTCTGCAAAGCACACCTCAAGTTGGGCTTAAACATCATTCTTTCTGGATCCTCCAACCCTTTCAAAGAGGATCGATAACTTTTTCTAACTTCTCTCTTCTTCCTCCCTCCCCCCATTATATATCTCAGGATTATTTATCCATTGATCCTGTCTTACTGCAAACTCTAAAAACTCTGGAAAATCAAGTTTGGCACCTTTCTATTTATATGAAAATAGGCACTTGAATATAAATATACTGTATAGTCTGAGGGAGAAGATACTTCACTATCAATAAACACCCAATAAAAAGATGCATTTCCCTCGGAGCTGTCTAGAGATGAATGTGTACTAATGTTCATTCAGCCTCACTGCCTTCAGCCTGTCAGGGTTAAACATGGGCCTACTGCAGTTCCCAGGGAATCTTTCCACAGAGCAGTGGCTTCTGATTGCCACTCAAGGGCCACTACTAGAAGTTGAAAAAAGTAAGAGGAACCCAAACAGGCAACACTGCTCTCACCCCCACATGACTCTGCCTTGAACGGTCATCTGTTCATTTAGTTACTGTCAGTCCAGTTGGGCTGCTATAACAGAAATACCTCAAATGGCATGGCTTATATATATACACACAACAAATGCTTATTTCCATAGTTCTGGAGGCTGGGAAGTCCAAGATGAAGGCATGGACAGACTCAGTGACTGGTAAATACCCCCTTCCTGGTTCATAGACTGCAGTCTCTTTGCTAGAATATCACTTGGAGGAATGGAAAAGGGGACTCCTTTAAATAGGCATTAATACCATTTATGAAATTTCTGCTCTTGTGACATAATCATCTTCCAAAGGTCCCACCTCCTAAGACTATCAGCTTCAGGGTTAGAATTTTAACAGGTGAATTTTAGGATGGTTATAAACATTCAGTCCATTGCATTCACCTGGCAAATACTTACTGAGAAACACCATGTTCTGGCATGTGTTAGATGCCAGGGATATAACCATGAACGGATTCATCCCCTAACATTACAAAATTTTTAGTCTTCAAATTTTAGACTTCAAATCAGACAAGCAAGCAAAAAAGAGAATATACAAAGCTCCATTAAGTATTATCATGGAAGAAGTACAGGGTGTTAGGATAGGCCTAACTAGATTGAGGGTGTGGTGGGCAAAGAGAACATGCTAAGAGGAAGTGATAGCTTAGTTGAGGTTTGCACAACAAATGGGAGTTAGCCAGACAAAAAGGAGAAGTTGAGGACGAGGTGTCCAGCTGCCAACTCTCCAGTATGTGAAGTCACCCAGAAGTGGGCAAGAAAGAGGACCTTCCCTTCAAATGACTGGAGTGTTACATGCACTTTGAGAGGATCCAGAGATGATGATGGAGAGATGCACATGTTGAATTCATGTTAAATAGCTTTGGTTTCACCTTGGAGGCAGTAGGAAGCTGCCTTAGAGTTTTATGCAGAAAGACAGATTTCCTGGTTAGACTTCCATATTAAGGGATCCTATACCTGCCAGGTGGAGATTACAGAAATACACTAGTAAAAGAAGGGAACTCAGTTAAGAGGGAGCCACATAAGCCAGGCAAGAGGTGATGGTATCTTGAGCTAATGAAAAGGTAGTGGGGTTGGAGAGAAATTTATAGATTAGAAATTATTCAGACAAAGTTTGGGATTAATTACCTTCCACATATTGGAAAAAATATTTTGCTGGTAGTAAATAATAATTTTATTTGTGAATATACTCACAAAATCACATCCAAGACAAGAAATCTAGGTCATTTTCAAATTCTAACTGGGGCTCCTGATCAAACCACTGGTTCTTCAGCCTAACTTGAAGTTCATTGACATCTTGGTCTCATCTTACTCCATCTCTTTGGCCCATTTGATTCTCAGCAAACCGGGCATGTTTGAACTAGTGAAGGTTTTTTTTTGGTTTTGTTTTGTTTTGTTTTTGCGGTACTGGGATTGAACCCAGGGGCATTCTACCTCCGGGCTACACCCCCAGCCCTATATTTTATTCTTTATTTTGAAACAGGGTCTCAAAGTTGAAACTAAGTTGTGGAGGGCCTCACTAAGTAGCTGAGGCTGGCCGCGAACCCAGATCCTCCTGTCTCAGCCTCCCAAGTACTGGGATTACAACCGTGTGCCACCACGCCCGGCTTGAAGGTTTGTTTTTAATGGCTATATTATTGTCAATCCATAGTGAATGCCTTTCTCTGGTTTTCTTGGGTCTTTCTTAATATGCGTCCACCTCTCTGACAGTGTGTCCTGACAGCAGAGGGCAAAGGTAGCCATTCTGGACATGGGTAGCTGAGCAGCGCACTCAGGGAGTCTAGGGAGGTGTGACAAGTGGGCACACTGTGTTTACAGTCGCTCCTTTGGGTGGCTGAAACAGCACTTCCTGTGCCTGGAAAATGGCACATCTGGAGGAATTAATAATCTGTTTAGAACGTATAATCACATGTTAGTCTCTTTTCCTTTCTTTTTCTCACCACCATAACATAGACTGTAGGGTACCACAAGGGGGCTTGGGAAGGGCAGAGGAGGTGAGCTGGAGAATAGAGTAGTAGCCAGTTTATTTCTAACCATTTGCAGCTGTCAGTTTGTTTGGGGACTTTTTTTTAGGCAGAGGAACAAAGTCTTGCTACATGGGATTGTTTTCTTTGGCATGATGAACAGACGCTTTCTTGAGGAACACATTGCGGTAACACAAAACATCTGCTAAAAGAATTCGGTCCTCTACTGCTGAATTTTCATCAGCATCATCAATAGCTTCCTTTATATGTAAGGATGTGTGTGTGTGTGTGTGTGTGTGTGTGTGTGTGTGTGTGTTTTGCAAGAGGCAAGAGGCAAGGGACTCTGGATGGGTATGAAGGAGCAAGAAAGTAAGAGGAGAAGGATGTGTATTTTTAAGAAACATCTGTGTTCGTTTTTTTTCCCCTTGTGATCCAATTGCATTTTGTTTTGCAAGTATTTTGGAAATGGTATGTTCTCAGCCACAGTGCCAGAGGAGGTCTGTTTTCTTTTCCCACGTGTGTGGGATGCTGTTTTTATTCATGAACTATTGAGAATGAGTGATTTTTATGACTTGTAGAGGGATTTTCACATGTGCACTCCTATTACTGAACTCCAAAGACAGAAAGGACAGGGTAAATGGTCTCATATACAAATAACAGTTTAAAGAAGTATGGACATTTCCCATTGTTACTCATGCCATCAGGGGTCCCCAGTAGATGGGCCAGGACATTAGGTTTCATCGGGTGCCATGTGGAAGCTCTTAGATCAACTCACACAACATTCCCATATATCACATTTCTCCCACATCTACTTTCCTGGAAGGAGGTTGTCCTTCAGGGAAAAGGCAAATTCACCTGTCCTGTTTTGTTTGCTGTTCTGGCTTTGATGAGGAAGAGCCATCTTTGTAGCAACAGTAACATCAGCTGCGGTTCCCTGGATGCCTTCTGTGTGCCTGCATGCCCTGTGCTGCAGTCTCCTGAGCAGCTAGATATCAGTGTCACTGTTCCTCAGATAAGGAAATCGAGCCTCTTGGAAGTTAGCAAACGCGCCCAAGGGCAAGCAGCATGGAAGTTCCATAGCTGGAACCTGAACCCAGGAGTGGAGGATGCCAGAGCCAGATGCTCATCCAGTGTCCTTCCCTCTGGCACGGATATTTGGGGAAGTAAGAGCCAGACTACCCTTCCTCCCATTGTCTGTTAGAAAGTTTTGTTTCCCCAATTCTGCCAATTGGATTGGAGCAAGATAAAAGGAGCCACTAGGACTCTGCAAAGCTTCATGGCAAAGTGGAAAGTGAAGAGGTTCTGGAACCTGGCACCCTTGAATTCAGATCCCTTTGCATCACAAATGAACTCTGTGAGCCTTCAGTCCATCCCTTGGCCTTGCTGAGCTTCAGGGGAAGTGGATGGCAGAGGGGCTGGACTCTTGTTGCAAGAGTCAGCGAGTATTTATTTCACAGCCATCTCACTCCAGGCTGTGTACTGGGCACTAAGGAGACATCGGTGATGTCTCACCCAGGGTACATTTCAGAGGGTGCTGCAGACCCGAGGCAGGGATGCCCACAGAGAATGTGCAGTTGCCACCTGTGATCTGCACTCAGGAGGGTTTTGAGAGCAGCGTGGCAGATGCTAGAGAGCCTGAGTCCAGGGACGAGGACAGACTTAGAGCTGAGCTCTGAAGAGAGAAAGGAACTGACCAGGGAAATGAAATGGGAGGGTGGCATGTCTGCCAGCTGCTGCGGAACTCGGGTTGTTTGAGGGCAGTTCTCTGGGGTCTGTGGAGACAAGTCCTTAAGTTCAGTACCTCCAAAGTCCAGGATCACAGGCCTGAGTCTCACTGCCAAGGGTCCCCCTTTCTCCTCAGAAGAAAAGAGACAGAAGGATAGATACGGGCAGCCCATAGCTCAGAAACTCCCCTCAGGGTCTTTTCTGACATTAGGGACTTTGTCTTCCAAAGCATTTCTGCATTATCTACAGAACTCTTTCCCTTTCTGGCCTCTGTGACAGGATAAGAGGAATAGCATAAGCCACAGAGACGACTTCTTTCCTTTCTGGGTGCCCCAGAAGGAAGGCTGCACTAGGCCACTTGGCTTGGCAGTGGAAGGGAGAGGAGAGAAGGGATAGGGGAAGAAAGAAAAATGGACTGAAGCTTGGAAATTACTGACATTCTTATTTGATTTTATTTGGGAAATGTAGATTTACTAAGTCAAAGATGAAAGCAAACCCACACAAGGCCACAGAGAAATGATTATATTCCATGCTCAATTTAGCTCTCAGGCTGAATGTGGCTTGAGGATCAGAAAGTTGTGGTTAGACACATTCATAAACTCAGCAGGGCTCTGTCAGAGGCTGGTTCCTGACTGAGGACCAAGTCCTCCTAAGCAGCAGAAGGTGCTATGGGACGGTCTCATCCAGCCCTCCAGAGAGGCCTCAGGCCAGCAGTCTTACCTCACCCTTCACCTTCAGCCCAGCTCCCTGGCCTGCCTCCTCCTGGGCCTGATGACCCCACAAACTCCAGGCCTGCTTTGAGTCTGTTAAGCAATTTCCTGCTGGAGCCTCATATGAGTGATCGGTTTGGCTTCTGATCTCTGCCTAGGCATGTTGTCTCAT
>PVJS01030417.1:0-24109 GCA_004027185.1 Glis glis | reverse complement strand
CCGTCACCATCACTATCACCACCACCATCACCACCACCATCACCACCACCACCATCACCATCACTATCACCATGAACATCACCATCACTACCATCACCATCACCCTCACCATCACCACCACTACCATCAACATCACTATCACTTTCACCATCACCATCACCACTGCCATCATCATCACCATCATTATCACCATCACCACTACCATCACCATCATCATCACTATTACTATCACCATCACTATCATCATTACCATCACTATCACCATCACCACCACCATCACCACCACTGCCATCACTATCACCATCACCATTACCATCATTATCACTACCACAATCATCATCACCCTTGTCATCACCATGATCATCACCATTACCATCATCACTACTACACCATGATCTTCACCATCACCATAGAAGCCCACAATTATTTAAAAAAATATTATATGCCAAGGAACATACTAGATGCTTTTTATTGGTTATCTAAATTAAATCTCAAAAATCATAAGAAGAAAATAATATTATCTTTCTTAGAAACCGTAGGAAACTGAAACTTAAGGTGTTTAAATAATCCAAAAGAGCTAGATGATAGCTGGCATAACTAAGACTTAAACTAAGATGTATGTCTCTTCACACCTTAAGTTTCTTATGTTTTCAGAAGCCAACTTTAAATGATTCAGAGATCATTCAATTGAAGCAACCATTGAAGAAAACATACAAAGTTTTACTTCCTGATTTGGGACATTTCTATGTTAACTAACAAAAGGGTATAGTAGAAAAGTACGAAACAGAGAAATAGTTTTGTCATATTTTTTAGTCTTCAGTTCCAACCATGAATAAATTTAGAATTTGGAAACAAAAGAGAATTAAATAAAACAAGCCTTTAGAGTTTTCTGTGAACATTAATTATCCAGGGTACATTGTCCCAATTTTCACAGCTAATTAAAAGTTTGGATTTTATCCACAACTTTATTTACAGCAGTCTTGTACATTCTTCATTTGGCTTCCTTTATAATGTCATAGAAGCTCCCAAGTAAGCCGGGCGTGGTGGCACATGCCTGTAATCCCAGTACTTGAGAGGCTGAGACAGGAGGATCGCAGGTTCACGGACAGCCTCAGCAACTTAGTGAGACCCTCCCTGTTTCGAAATTTAAAAATAGGGCTGAGGGTGTAGCTCTGAGGTAGAACACCACTGGGTTCAATCCCCAGCACAGAAAAACAAACAAACAAACAAAAAAACTCAAGAACAACAAAAAAGAAGCTCCCATGTAAGTTGACCTAACTTATTCTTCATAGATTTTAAATGTGAAAATTTTGAATCTTTATACTCAGCAAGCTGTTAAGGAAAAGAGTTGATATCTTAATAAGTTATTTGCATGATTAACTATGGCACTCCTTTTGATTGTGTTCTTAAAATACTACTTTTAAAATTTTACATTGTATAGAATTCTTTTATTACTATAAATATTAAACCCCTTGCAACTTTTTTCTCCTATTTCTGTTTCCCAGATGTTAGACTTCACTTATATATCATAAGAGGCAGACCTGTAATAATATAAGGTTAGAGTTTTATTGCTCCTACCATATGATAAGCCTTATCTAAGGGCTTTACAAGTATTAAATACATTGCTACAACATTCTTATGAGTTAAGTACTTTTTGTTATCCTCATTTTATGGGTAGGAAAATGGAGGCATAGTCAAGTGACTTGCAGAGGAGTTCACTTCTATCAAGTAGAGGAACAGGGATTCAAATTCAGGCAATCTTTTCCATAATGCTCTTAACCACTACATAAAGAGTACCTCTGTAAAATCAAGACCATTATTACAGTAGCTTACATATAGATAGTTAAACCTGATTTTATAATATATAATTAATCCACATTCCTATTGAATTTTAATTTGTAAGTGGAGCTGGAATCATAAGTTGGAGGAATTCAAAGGTAACTTATCTGGTTACCTTTAAATAAACTAGACAAAATATAAGAATTTTATGATGTATTAATTATTGCATTTGCTTACATAAAGCTGGTAAAATATATTATAAAGATATGAAAATTGTTTATTTGTTTTCTAGAAAAATCCTTAGAATATATTCCCTATAAGCATTATTATAACATGAATAATACCCCTAAACTGAACCCTGTTTTTATTATAATTATGTATCTTTAATTTTATAACACATTCATAGTTACCTATGACTTATTTAATGCTGAGGTTATAGTCAAGAATATAACTTTTTGGATCTCATGAAACTAGAAGGGAGATCATTAGGGCTGAAGAAGAGGGTCATGGGGAGGGAAGAGGAAAAGGCCAGAGGAGGTTCTGGGAAAGGAAATTAACCAAATTATGTTACATGCATGCACAAATAATCTACAATGAGACGCACTATTCTGAACAATTAATATGCATCAATATTTTAAAAAATAATACAATCTTTCAATTCCAGCATTGTGTGAATCACAAAACACTATTCACCTACAGTGATTCTGAAAATTCTAGGTTCCAGTCATAACTGTGTTCCCAGAATTAAAGGAAGAAGTGAAAAAATATACCCTCAGGCCAAAATATTAAAGGGAGACAGATTCTAGTTTTTTCCTCTAAATGAAAGATAGACAATTCTTTCCAGCACCTGTATATTTGGAACTGTGTTGACAATATATTGGGATGAGAGTATACCATGTCCCCTTTTCTTTGGGATGCTAGAGATTGGATAGATTGCTGTCAACATCAACTACAGAGTTGTGGTAGAAGGGGTATGTTCTGAAACAGCTGCCAGGACAATTACTCAATTTCTCTGCATTTTAGCTGACCTGTAGCTTGCCTGTCACAAACCCTTAATTGCTAGAGAGTAATACTTGCTTGTGCAAATATCTTACCCTTTCGTAAGTTTTGGCAAATGTGGCTAATTCCTAACATTAACGACTACCTTCTCAACCTCATCAAGGTATCTTCTTTGTATTGATTCTCTTCAATTTGCTGTCAAGTCAACCCTATTTTTGTGGGAGGTGTAAACTGCCACTGAGATTTGAGAGCTATGGATCTTAGTCCTTATTCTACTGTAGATCGTTCACTTGGACACTGCCTTTTTGTTTTTGGCACCTGTTTCCTTTCCTTTGAGTTCAGGATATCTTACAGAAGGCTTGGGAATTGTCTCCTTAGACAACCTTGAACTGAATACGTTTCAAGGGCTTTATTTTTTTAATTATGAGCTTGTTACACATGTAAATTACAAGCATTTAACCTTTTTAAACAACTAAATCACTGAACAAAAACAGCTTTTATAAGTTCAGGAATGCAGGATGAAGTCTGGTAGTCAAATGTCCTTACATTCAGAAATCAACTGGGTCAAACCTTAAAATTCTGAGTTAGCACCAATCTTTTTATTTTACTTTATTTTGTTCTTTAGAAGATGGATTGTCAAAAGTACCTTGCCTTAGTTTGTGTCAAAGACTAACATATCTCCTGTAAGATAAAATCTTCACCTCTTCCTGTCTCTACTCATGAAACTAGGCAAATACAGAGAACTCTATCTTACCATCTGGGTTCCATTTTATCTTTCAAATTACATTGCTGGTTCTTCTCTCCTTTACCAATTACATTGAAGAAGAACAGAAAAAAAAAATATTCCTATGGAAAAGAATTACTCCTGGGATCCTGGCATTTTCTTGGATACTAAGATGAAAGGACTTTCATGGCCAGGTGTGGTGGTGCACATCTGTTATCCCAGTACTAGAGAGGCTGAGACAGGAGGATCCCAGGTTCAAGGCAAGCCTTAGCAACTTATTGAGGCCCTCAGCATCCTAGTGAGACCCTGTTTCAAAATTTAAAAAAATAAAAATAAAAATAAAATAGGACTGAGGGTGTAGCTCAAAGGTAGAACACCCCTGAGTTCAATCTCCAGCAACACACACACACACACACACACACACACACACACACACTAGGACCTCTGTGATATTTGAATCCCTGGGATTGATAGTTTAGACAATCTAGATCATGTACAAAATTCCATATTGAAACTGCAGAGAATCCTAACATGAATTTTTGAAAACTTTTTATACACACTGCAAAGGGTATTGTCCTATCAGATAAACATAAAAACATTGTGAAATAATCTGAAATTGATTCTGTAAAAGATTTTCCCAGTGATACCCTTCTTAAGAAATTATGTTAAACCAACAGGGTCATCTTAAAACACTGCACAATATCCCAGAGCTGTAAAAAATAAATAAGACTGTTTCAGTCTTCGCTCCAACTCTTGGCATTTTACTTTAACTTTTATACCTGCCTCTGTAACTCCTGAATTTTCCACAATTCTGGACTCTGCTTTCACCATTTTATATATCAGTCCCTCTGCCTGTGATAACTCCCTTAATGGCAATATCTTTCAGTCTCAGAGGCTAGCACTTGGCATCTTTTTCTTTCTTGCTTTCTTTACTCTTTTCTTTCTTTCTTTCTCTTTCTTTCTTTCTTTCTTTCTTTCTTTCTTTCTTTCTTTCCTTCTTTCTTTTTTTTGGAATTTTTTTCTCCTGCTTCATGGATATCTTTACATAAACATCTCAAGAAAATTGAATTCAGTATGTTCAAACTTGAACTGTCCTTCCACATGAGACACACCCTCCTCCTGACTTCTGTATTTCTGACCAGGCCACTACCTCTATTCCTGGTACTTAAACTTCTTCCCCCCTTTCTCCTCATAAGGTCAAGTCATCTGGGTTCTACTGCAACACTCTCGCTTCCGTTTCAGCTTTCAATTCCAAGCTGGATGACCTCATATTCAGTTTCTCAACCACCAACTCTCACTAACTTCAGTCAGTTCTCTGAAGCTCTTTCTGAGTAAGTATTTCAAATTGCATTGCTTCCTAGACAAGAAATCATCAGGGCTTCTCACTGCTCACCAAATAAACCTAATTTCTCTCTGCGGCATTCAAAGCCATCCAAAATAAATTTGGTGCTTACTTATCCTGCCATACACTAATGTTGACCTTAATCTCTCACAAACTCAGCACCACAGTCCATCCCGTCCCCCAACAGACTTGAACTTGGCTCCCTTGCTATCTTCACTATTTTTTTTTCACTAAGAATGTTTATATCCTGTATGTCCAAATGGGACTCTAACAGAACATTCTGGGAGAATGAAAATGTTCTACAATTCTGTGCTGACCAATATGGTAGCCAGAAGGCACAGGCAATTATTGGATCATTGACATATGGCTAGTACAACTGAGGAACGAACTTCTTAATCTTATTTGATTTAATTAATTTAATTTTCCACATGGCTCTGGACAGTGCAGATCTATATCCTGTTTTCATCCCTCAGTATTCTCTCTATCCTAGAGCCATACTTGGATGTCTCCACCAGTTTTCCTGGTTGGAATAATCCCTCCTTGGCACTTAAAACAATTTATATTTTTCAAACTTGTATTACTCAATAAAATAACACAGAAAAAAAACCCAACCGGTTAGAACTTAGATTCCACATGCACACAACTGCCACGCACTGAGCTGAGTAACTTTGGGCAATTTTCTTAATTTTCCCAATGTCTCCGTTTGATCATTCAATAGTTGCTACCTCGAGAGTCGTTGTAAGAATTAAATAAAAAAGTGAAATGTTTAGCATTGTTTTGTTATATGCATTTACATGCAAATCACTGGCAGGTACCTTGGAATTATGAATTCAGCAAATAGTGAGCATTCCCTGATCACTTAGGAAGCCAGGATAAATAAGATACAGGCCCTGCCATCTACTCCTGAAAGCATAGACTGGTATGGGCTGTTTCTCATCTTTTATGTCCTCTGAATTTTGAGTCCTGAAGAATGTAAATTGTGTCTTTTCCTTATCATTATGTTCTGCTGAGAGTCTTATATAATTTTGGTGACATAAGAGAAAATCAATATTTATTAATGAGTGTTAGTCTCTCTCTCTCTCTCTGCCCCCCCTTCCTCACTTTATCCCCCCCTTTCTGAACATGAGTAGAATTTGTACTTCTCCCATCGCATCTATGTTACCCAATGTTATAGTTCCTTGGGTACACAATTGACCCATCCCTTCACCCTGTCCCCATTAAACACTAGTTAGTCAATACATATTTGAGGATAGAGTCTATCTTACTGCTTTTGATGTTTGCATTACACAATCACTGCATTTCTCAGGAACTCAGTAAATGTCTTTTCCTGCTTCCTTTTTTCAATACACAGTTTAATAGAATTAAAGCTCAACCAGATGTATGAAAGAAGTAAAAACAGGAATTTCTATTTTTCTCTGCATATGTGTGAAGGTTAAATAGTACATTGACTTTACTGATTCCTCTCCCATGATAACTTTTGGATATTACTCTATGAAGAAGAATACCCTCTGAATAGTGAAGAACAAAATAAATAATTTTTAAATGTTGTGGAACATTGCTAACACATGGAAAACATATTTTAGATTCAAATCAAATTAAAGATTTAAAATCAAATTTTAGATTCTTGGGGATAGCGATGCTGCCCATTGAAGCTATGACCTTGAATTTGTAGGAGCCTACACATTGAAAATACAGTTCATGCACTCTTGATATAGTTTCTTTGTTTTTGTGGTACTGGGGTTGAACCCAGGGGCATTCTACCTCTGAGCTACACCCCAGTTCCTTTTTTACTTTTTATATGAAACAGGGTTTTACTAGGTTGCTGAGAGTCTTGCTTCTTGCTGATGCTGTCCTTGAAACTGTGATCCTCCTGTCTCAGCCTCCTAAGTACTGGGATTACAGGCATGCACCACCACTCCCAATTTGAGCTTATATTTATAGTACTTGTCCACAGATTGGATGTTTTCTCTATTATCAACTGGGTGACCTTCCAGAATCTGCTAGAATTTCTATAATCCCTAAACCCTTAGTTGTGTAATGGCACAAAATTAACAAAATTTGTCAAAGAGTGATCATATAGATAAAAACTGACCAAGATTTCTATTTTTCAACTGATTTTTATCATTCTTGTTTTGGAATAAAAATGTTTTTAAAGGATACATTTTCATGTAGGGAATGTTGAAAGATAAATTGCCTATTTGATATGGGAAACTAGAAGCACATAAAGGATATCTTAAAATACTATGTTGGCATTTAGCAGGGAAGTGAGTTAGAAAGGAAATGGGTGGAATTTCATCAAATATACCTGACTCAAAAAGCACTTTATCTGTTCAAATCAGTTTTCACATCCCTAGCCAGAATCTTATCCACTTAGTGAATTGATTTGTTTTGAATAATATTAATGAATGATCTTTTTTTAGTAACTTGATGTGGAATGACTATAAGAGGTCAGAGTTACCAAAGATAAAGGAAATTTGATTTTCTTGAGATCTCTGATACTTTTGATTTGGGGGTCACCATTTATTTCTGTATACTTATCTAAACTCATTTTCCTAAATAGATTTAAAATGACCTAAAAGGCTATTTTAAAGAGAGAGAGAGAGATCTGTCCTGTCCTCTCTTTTTTTTTTTTTTGAGAATAAAATAGAGGCCCATACAGATAGCAATCTGATCAAAATAGAAACCTTAACATCTCACCTACCACTTTCTTCCCTTTTTGGAGGGCTTTGTTAAGAATTTTTTAACTCTTCAGCTACTAATAGGTCTAGAGATTTTAATAATATCTTTGTTTAATTATATTTATTTTCCTTATTTCATTGAGGTATCTACTCTTGAATTTTTCCCCTTAGTAATGTTAGATTCTCCCATTTAACTTTGACAAAGTTAACTTTGTCACATAGTATTTTCCACAATATTTTAAAAATCCACTGCTTTTTCCCCAAGTTTACAGCCAAACCTGTATTAGGATTGACTTTCACTAAATGTTATAAAAGAAGGCACTCCCAATCCTAGCGACTTATAGCAATAATTATTCCATTTCATGTTTATACATCTGCAATCTAATGGAGTTTGACTGACCTGGCTTGGCTGTTTTGTTTTTGTTTTCATGCCAAACTGTAGACTAGGTGCATATCTATTCTCTAGATTTCCCATTTCTCTGGGACTGGCTACCTAAGCGTGCTATTTTCATGGCTAAAGGTTAAAGACTGCATCCCATTTCACAAGAGCATTTCAAGCCTCTGCTAGCTTCTTGTCACCAACATCCCACGGGCCCAAACAAGTCACCTATCCAAAGCCATCATCAATAGGGCAGGGAGAATATTCCTCCCAAAGAGGTGCGGGCATTGGACAGTGCGCTCAACTTGTGCTGAACATGTGTGCTCAGAGTATGATCTAACATGACCACGCTCTAACACGAATGTGATCTAACATGGACATGATCTATCACTGTAACTCGAACTACTCCACACCGTGCTGCTGATGTGTTCCTTCATCTGACATACTCAAGAATCTTCAATAAATGCTTACTGGACATCAACTATGTGCCAACAGGGTTTAATCCCTCATTTCTGAAACTCTTCCCTTGCCCTTAAAATGTCCCTATTAACCTTTTCCCTCTCAAGATCTGTAATTGTTTTTCTCTGCTTCCTGTTCAAATCCTTCAAAATCCACCAACCAAACTGGCCTCTGATTGTACTATTCTTCAGTTTCCTTTCTTCCTGTCCTATTTTGTTTTAGTCTGTCCATTACATTCTCACTAAAAATGTTCAACTGGTTATGTCCTTTCCATAGATTGTTCTCAGTCTCAAAGTGGAACTGAAAGATACCTTGTACTAGGGCAGACGTGGGCCTCTTTAGTTTCGAGTTAAGCTGAAATATTGGTCAGCCAAACCTCATATCACCTAATTTAATTCAGGACATAGTTATAAATAGGGGCCGAACTGTAGTCAGGACCCAGGCTTCCTGGTCTAAGAACTGGCTATGCCACTCATTCTTGAACAAGTTTCTTAACAAACCAAGCCTCAGTATTTTCATCCTAAAAGTATTAGTTACAATAGTATGTTTCTTAATATTGTAATGAAGAGTAATAAGTTAGTCCACATAAATTTGTTTTTTTTTTCGGTGGTACCGGGGATTGAACCCAGGGGCATTTTACCTCCGGATTACACCCCCAGCCCGATTTGTTTATTCTTTATTTTGAAACAGGGTCTCACTAAGTTGCGGAGGGCCTCACTAAGTAGCTGAGGCTGGCCGTGAACCCAGATCCTCCTGTCTCAGGCTCCCAAGTACTGGGATTACAAGCGTGCGCCACCACGCCCAGCTGCACATAAATTTTTAACATAGTTATTTACCTTAATATTGTAATGAAGATTAATACATTAGTTCACATAAGTCTCTTAACATAGTTCTCTATATTCATATCATAATGAAAATTAATAAGTTGGTTTACATAAATCTCTTAACATAGTTCTCTATAGATAACTATAATAGATATTAGCTTTGTTAGTAGTAGTAGTACTATCACTACTTTTAGACTTAGATGTGGGCAAGTTGTTCAAAGCTTCAGGTTTCTCTGTTCCTGGAGAACTTTATCTTTACTGGTACTAATATTTATTGAGAATCAAGCATAAGTGAAGAACTTTAGTTAGGTGCACACCTCAGGTAACATATTATTCAGTCTTCGACAACCTGTAAGCTAGGTCGTATAACTTCTGAATTACAGAGGAATCTGAGTCAGCAAGTGTAATTTAATTTCCCCAGGAACAAACAGATGGTTTAGAAATAGATAGAATTAGGATTTAAATCCAAGCTATTTATATTTATTTCCTTACTCTCTGGCATCTCAGTAATTTGCATGATAGTTTGCTATGAAACATTGCATAGTTTCCAGGTAAAAAGGTTGATCCTTCTGTTGAAAAGAACCCATGGAATAAACCACATGACCTGTGGATGATGTTTGCCCATTTTAGCAAGTAACATAAAATACCATTCAATATTATATTTTATTTTTTGTGGTACTGGGGATTGAACTCAGGAGCATTCTACCTCTGAGCTACACTCCTAGCCCTATTTTATTTTATTTTAAAAACAGGGTTGCACTAAGTTGCAGAGGGTCTTGCTAAGCCTTTGAATCTGTCTGTGAACCTGCGATCCTCCTATCTCAGCCTCTCAAGTACTGGGATTACAAGCCTGTGCTACCATGCCTGGCATCATTCAATATTTAAAAGGTAATATTTTCCTCTTCATAAAATCATGCATGTTCATTATTGGAAAAGTAAATGATACAAATTATAAAGAGGAAAATAGCAATGATCTATAATCCCTGATGGAATTTTGTTAATGTGCACATTGTAAAGATAAATATGAGCAAGAGACTTCCACTTATCTGTGTAATATACAAAATTAGAACCATACGTAAACATCATTGTTCCCTCAACATTCATTACATCCCATGCCTTTAAAAATTTTACTTTCCAGTAAAATTTTACTTTCCAGTAAAATTTTTAAAAGATAATTTTCAATAGTGGTATAAAAATCCATTGTATAAGAGAGTTCTCATTCTGCAATTGTTGGGTAATTAGGCTGAGATTTTCACTATACTGAGTAAAGATGTGAGGAATATCCTTGTGGATATATTTTCTATATCTCAGCTTGTTTTTTAGGCTAGCCAAGAAAAATGATTATTAGATAGATGACAGCATATATATTCTTAAAAGGCATTTGACAGGTGTGGTCTACTGTATTTGTTGACCTACTTCTATGTTTAACTAATACTGATAATTTCCAGCAATCTTTTATACTCTCAATTTCCCATGCTCTTAGATTTCAGTCATCTTTCAATTGGCTACACATATCTTCAAGTAGTCTTGCTTTGGTTTTTTACTTTTGCTTTTTAATTGGTACAAGTGAGTGAATTGTTTTTGAGAAGCTTTGCATATTTGAAAATATCTTCTAGCACCATATCTAAATAGTAAATTTCCTAGGTACCACCTTCTTCTTTTGTGATGATGTAGATATTGTCTTCTTTCCTGTTGATGTTAATTTTTGAAAAAAGAAGACTGAGAGGCCATGCTAGTTTATTTTCTTTCATAGATGTCTTGTTTTTAGGTCTGTATGCTTTTAAGACTGTTTGCTATTTGAAAAGTTTCTTGGTGTTTTATTAATCATTGTAGAAATGAGCAGTCCTCTTGCTCCATTCCTGAAAGTAGCACTCAGCAATGTTTTTTTGTTTGTTTGTTTGTTTTGTTTTTGTTTGGGGTACTAGGGGTTGAACCCAGGGGCATTTTACCTCTGAGCTACACTTTCTTTCCTTCTTTCTTTCTTGATGAGCACATGGTTTTGCCCTTCACTATGTGACTAAGATAGACCACATTTATAGATTTGCCTGTGTTGAACCCAACTTGCATCCCTGGTGTAAATCTCCCTTGATCACAGTGAACGATCCTTTCAATGTGCTGTTGAATTTGGTTCACTGGTATTTTGTTGAGGATTTTCGCATCTGGCTTCGCCAGGGATGTTGGTTTGTAACTTTCTTGTTGTGTCCTTGTCTGGCTTGGTGTCAGGATAAAGGTGGCCTAAGTATTCCTTCTTCCTCATTTTTTAAAGAATATGAGAGGGATTTGTTTTTGTTCTTCTTTAAATGTCTGGTAGAATTCAACAGTGACACCATCAAGTCCTGTGCTTTTTTTTTTTAGGATACTTTTATCTTTTATTACTAATTCAGTCTCCTCTCTCATTAGTCTGTTCAAAATTTTAATCCTTCATGATTCAGTCTTGGTAGGTTGTATGTGACTAGGAATCTATTTCCTCTGAATTATCCAATTTGTTGGCATGTAATTGTTCCTAGTAGTCTCTTACAATTTCTTATATGTCTTTGGTATCAGTTGTAATGCCTCCCTTTTCACTTCTGATTTTGAGTCTTCTTTTTTCTTAGTTACTCTAGCTTGAGTTTTGTCAGTTTTGTTCAGCAGTGTTTAATTTTCAAATAGTTTTACAGGTAGAGTCATAAGCAATAGTACTACAGTACTATTAAGTACTACAGTACTTAACTCAACAGTGTATATTCTCACTAATTATTCAAACAAAACATCTCTTTAGATCTACTGGTCCAGAATTATTTAAAGACTACTTTGTTTCAGTTCTTCATAATTTGGGCTTATAGCCAAAGTTTCTTACTATTAAGGGTGTTATTTTAATCAGTCAATGAAGTTTACATAAAATTAATATTTCAGTTATATTCATTGTAATGAGGTTATATATGTGTATATGTATGTGTGTTCATGAGCATCTCTGTATGTGTGCCAAATGAACTCAACCTACACTGATAATTTAAAATTCTAAATTTATTGCTTACATTTTATAGTCATAATACTGTAGATCAGTGTGTGTGCGTGTGTGTGCGCGCGTGTGTGTGCATGTGTGTATGGTATTGTGGATTGAACCCAGGGGTGCTCTATCTCTGAGCTATACCCCTAGCCTTTTTTATTTTGTATTTTGAAACAGAGTCTTGCTAAGTTGCTGAGGGTTTTGTTAAGTTGCTGAGGCTGTCCTTGAACCTGTGATCCTTCTGGCTCAGCTTCCCAAGTACTGGGATTATAGGCCTGCATCACTGCACTCAGCTCAGATCAATATTTTTAACCACCAGTTTTCTAAAAATAAAAATAAAATGTATTTGATTTATTCTATTTATCATATATGAGTAATTTTTCAGTTCAGTATTCAAAATTCTGATTTCCATTGAAATGATTACTTTCCAGATATACACGTGATTTATTAATTTGTCTCACTACATAAAGAATATGACTCTGGCAAATGTTGAACATCAACTACTTACTATGCATTTTTCTGGGTGCTAAATAAACAATAGTAAAATAGATGAAGTCATCTTTTATGAAGTTTTCATTCTTGTTTCTGAAGAAAACTATAAATATAAAAGCAAAATTAAATGTGTGTGTGTGTGTGTGTGTGTGTGTGTGTGTGTGTGTGTTGTTGAAAAGACTCACAAATAATGTGGATACTTCTCATTAAAAAACAAACTTTTGGTACAGCAAAAAGTTATGGCTGGGAAAGAATAAAGAAGTTGTGTTTACTTTTCAAGCTGATTTGTTTGTTAACGGTTTCTAGATCAGTTATTTTATGAGCATTTTGCTGTCCAGTTTTTGCATTTAAACATAGCTATTACACAGCTACTCAACCTAGCATTTGTGATAGGATTTTCAGGTTTTTACAATTATTTCTGAACAGCAAAGATGATAAGTTATCTGATAAGATCTATTTAGAAATGTAAAGAAAATTAAAATTGGTTAACTACAAGAAAAAATGATCAGTGGAAAATAAAGATTAGTGAACAACAGTTTACTGAGGCCCACCATATACCAGGCGTGGGGCTAGTGTAGCAGGGACATAGAGTGTGAGAAGACAGACAGACTGGCTGGTCTCATGTTTCCCAGCCTAGTATAAAGGGGGGAAGCAAACTCACCAAATTAATAAATGGTATGATAAACACATGGTAGGACAATTTCTTGCAATATTAATTTCTCTCTTGTTTCTTATTCCTGAAGAATTGAAGAGTATTTTTTCCCTCCCTACTCTAAGACTAGCACACTGTGAGCCTTTAATTTCTCTTCATCTTTCCCAGTTTTTGTGTACAGGGTCCCAAACCGCATATTTATAGGTTGGAAAAAAAAACATCACCATCCAGAGTTTGTTTGCAATCAAATGAAAGTTACTGCCCACAATACCAGGAGGTCCTGGTGGGTTCTCAGTGAGGCCTGTAGCCTGAGCATTAAGAGCCCTGGCCTTGGGGTCATTCCAGTGTGAGCAGAGTGAACTGCCTTCCTTAGCCAGGCTTGGGCTAAGACGTGGAACATCTCAGGGATGAACGTGAGGGACTGAGGTCTACAGGTTCTTTTTCAAATTCTCCTATTCAGATTCTTTCCCAAAGTCAAATTCCATTAGTCCATTTAGATTCTTATTCAAAGGGAGAGGTGAGAAAAGTTTCGTAATAATTGATACTGTGTTTTTCCCTCTAAAGAAGACCTCAAAATTCAGATTTAGCATGATTTTTAAAAATAAAAATGAGAAGGGGATTTTTTTTTCTTGTTACCCAATAAGGTACAACAAATTCATACCAGGACACATATATTGTATGCAAACATATAAAAACGTATTCAGATGTAGCTTAGAGCAGGAGTTCCAATGTTATGCTAAGAGTTTGGCAATCCCGGGAGAAAACTTGTATAAATCCGTGTTTCCCAATTCTGCTGTGTCTGCACAGTAGAACTCCCTGAAGAGTTTTTTCATTCTCAATGCCTAGACATGTCCCAGATGAACTAAATCAGAATCTTTGGGTAGGGGACCCAAGTCTCATTGTTGTTTTCTTTTGAAAGCTCCCCCGTCCCTGCATAGACAAGATGAGAACCACTGATTTAGGAAACTGCACTATTGACTGAGTAGCAGTTACTCTGGGCTAGGGGGCAGAGGAGACAGTTATAATGTGGACATGCCAAGCAGAAATGGTATGTGCAAAAAGATGAGGTCTGAGATCAAGGAAGCTCTTTGAAGGATTACACATCCAGTCAGTGGGCTGCTCAGTACCCTTCTGGAGAGCTGGGGGAAGAATTGAGAGATGCAGCTAGATGGGCCCAGCAGAACATTTGGCAGGCCCTGTTGCTAGCTAAGAAGCTTGGCTTTTGTCCCTGAGTGTCCAAAGAAAGACTGGAATCTGGTTGCTTGGGAGCTACCAAACTGGATTTGCATATGAAAAGGAGCATTTGGGCAACAGATCTGAGAATGGATTGTAGAAGAAGGCAGACACAGCCAAAGGGAGGGAAAGCAGTTAGTATTCCAGATGAAAAGATGAGGCTATCTCTAGAGGCAGGGATTGGAAAGAAGAGGCACAACAGACGTTGGGAGGTTAAACAGAGTGGGGAAAGTGGTAACCATGAAATCCATCTCGCAGATCTCCTGCCCTGTGGAGCATAACTGACCAGTGGTCCTAATTCCTAGTCCTTTAGTTCCATCCCTTCACCCATGACAAGACCATGCTTAATGGGTGTGACTAGGGGAACTAGGCTATTTTTGTAGCATACAAGGCTTCCATAGTGGAAGGAAATACACCAAGAGCTGTGTGCATGTATGTTTGCATCACATTGAACCTCAACATGATGTGTAAGTGCGATGCAGTAATAAAATTATTAAAGTTAAAAAAAGACTCCCATGGGATTCTGAAGTCTTACAACTAGAGATATTAGGTTGGAGCTCCTCATGCACCAATTTGAAACTTTATTATCTTCCTACCCTTCTTTCCTTCCTGCCTGCCTGCCATGCATTGAATATTTGTATCTCCCCACCAAATTCTTATGTTGAAATCCTATCCCCCAAATATGATGGTATCTGCAGTTGGGGCCTTTGGGAGGTGAGTAGGTAATGAGGGTGGAGCCCTTGTAAATGGGATGTGTGCTTACATAAAGGACACCCCAAAAAGAGTCATTCCTCCTTACAGCATGTGAGGACACGGCTAGAAGATGGTCATCCATTTGTTGGCCAGGAAGAAGCAGTCTGCTGGCACCTTGACCTTGGATTTCCCAGACTCCAAAATGGTGAGAAATAATTTTAATTGATTCTCAGCCTATAGTATTTTGTCACAGCAAAATACTTTCCCCTTCACTACACAGATGTCAGAGCTGCATCCCAGTCCTGTCCACCCCTATCCCTCCCTTCCCTTTATCCTTCACAGGTGTGCCCCAATATAATCTCTTACAAATTTCATCTTATTGTGGTGTCACTGTCTGTTTTTTAAAGGATCCAAACTAAAACAGTGCTATTTCCACGCAGGGCATAGGACAAGAAGG
Organism: Glis glis; assembly: GCA_004027185.1. Taxonomy (NCBI): domain Eukaryota; kingdom Metazoa; phylum Chordata; class Mammalia; order Rodentia; family Gliridae; genus Glis; species Glis glis. Next base: position 8,412 of record PVJS01030417.1, on the reverse strand, counting down.
ATTCTGAGAGGATTCTTGGATTGCTGTGGGGAACCTGAATTCTGATAAGAGTCACATGGAGTGTAAGAGTCCAGGAAGGAGAAGGGCTGTACACATACTGTCTCTTCAGAATTCCAGAACACTCAGGCACAGATTCCCAAATGGAACTGCATGCTGTGCTAAGAATTCAGAAGGGAGGTCAGAGATCCAGGTCCAGATTGGAGTCATCATACCTTGTGGTGGCTTGTACCGTGGTCATGTGTGAGAACCTCAAGGGTACTGGTACCTGTGCGAGTGACCCAAGCATAGAAACAGGATGATTTTGAAGCATACAATGAGGGAGGCTGAGAAATAGCTAGAAATGGGGGAAACACGCATGCAAACACATCAGATTGACTTCACAGAATAAAGGGAAAAGTGTGAGCAAAAAGACCAGTCAAATACTCCTGAGAGCCAGTACATTAGAAAAAGATGTGATTCATTGGGTGTCAATTATGTTCGGGAAGTTAAGGAAGGGGTTAAGTAGAGTGACTGTGGCTGATACCCAAGTGTCAAATGTTTCAGAGGGAATGGGAAGTGAGAAAGTCAGACACTGGGGACAGATTTTTTTTAAAGCTATGCTATAAAAAAAATGGGAAGAGTTAGGGTGCTAATTGAGGATTCTAGAGAGACTTTTATGTTTCTGTTTGAGATGAAAGAGACTTGCATGTATTCAAAGGCAAGCATCAAAGGGCTGGGGCTGAGGATGAGAGAGGAAGAGGAATTATTTGAAACTGTGCTGAAGAAATGGGAATTTTATTAAGAAAACAAGCATAGAGCTATCTGTGAGCAAGTGAGGGCACAGCTTCCCTTCCTCTGAGCAGGATGGTGGTGGAGAGATACCTAAGTCTCAAGATGCGAAGGGGGGAAGGCTAGGCTGTTTCCACATGGTAGCTTCAACTTCTTCTAGGAAGGACAACACTGGAAGAGTGAGTGGCCCACACTCTAGTCCCTTAGAAAACGGATCACAAACTTGGAGGCTATGAGTCAAATCTGGATTGCATTTGTACCCACAAACTATTTTTTAATTTGAATTAATTTTCACATTTAAAAATTTGGAAGCCGGGCGTGGTAGTGCATGCTTGTAATTCCAGTACTTGGGAGGCTGAGACCGGAGGATCCGGGTTCGCGGCCAGCCTCAGCTACTTAGTGAGGCCCTCTGCAACTTAGTGAGACCCTGTTTCAAAATAAAGAATAAAAACTAGGGCTGGGGGTGTAGCTCGGAGGTAGAATGCCCCTGGGTTCCATCCCTAGTTCCGCAATAAATAAATAAATAAATAAAAATAAAATTTCGGAAGCTTTTACTTAAGGGAGAAGGGAGTAATGGCATGAATGAATGATCAAAAGTTCATATACAGCAACACTTGGCTACCTTGCGTGGGAGCAAAGGGGGCCAACTCTCATCCCAGTTTCCCTAGGAGTTTGCAAGTCTTAGCACTGAGAATCCCACTTCCTGGAAGCCCTCCCAGTTATAGGAAAATTGAAAGGTTGGGCATCCCAGGAGCAAACACTCCTGTTAGATTGACACATGGTGCTGTGAGGCTACCGACAGTCTCAAATTACCAGACAGGCATTCAGTATCTGCCAGCCCTGCAGGTCTGAGTTTTCTAGATTTGGGCCTATCAAAGAAAAGACTTATTAACAACTGGCATGATCCTTCCAACAGGGAAGCAGCTGCCCTTAACAAATCTGAGGGGAGCACAGGAAAGGAAGCAAGCCAGGGAGGTGTGTGCTTACACAGGCCCCCCACAAAGCCCATTCATTCATGGTGCTCTGAGGCCCAGTGTCAACAATGGCTTACCTTGCTTCTTGTGGGTGAACCTAAGTAGAGAGTTAGCTGTGGGTTACTGCGGAGCTTGGAATCTACCTATATTCCTATATACCTAAGCTTAATTGAACTGGTTAAATTTGCTGTCAGTGAGAAAGAAAGGAACAAAAAATACAGATTCAAAGCTAGGCATGATAGTGCATGCATGTCAAACCAGTACTTGGGATGCTGAGACAGGAAGATCCGCAGGTTCAAGGTCAACTTCAGCAATGTAGTGAGGTCCTCAGCAACTTAGACCCTGTTTCAGTGAATAAGTAAGCAAACAAACCAACAAATAAATAAATAAATAAATAGAAGGCTGTAAATGTAGCTCAGAGGTAGAATGCTCCTAGGTTTAATCTGAGAGAGAGAGACAGAGAGACAGAGAGATCAATTCAGTTAATCAGGCCAAGTTTTCTGTTGGGATTCCGAGTCTACAGAATGAGCATGGGGACAGAGGACATGAGCCATCAGGAGCCATATCCAGTAGCTGAGGCTGCCAGAGTTTGAAGCTCAGGATGTTGGCTGTTGATGAAGGTTTGATTCCACAGAGCTCCAAAACCTCCCAAGAAAGATGTTAGCTGTGGCTTATGAGCCAAAAAAATGAACAAAGAGAAATAGTCTGTCAGTGTTCCAGAAACAGCCAGCCCGGGGCAGTCCAAGAGATCTGTGGAAGCTGCAAGCTTCGTGTCCTGACTAAGCAGTGACTTCCCCCTTATACGGTTCCAGCTGATGAGAACCACACACAGCACATGGACCTGAGTGTAACAAACATGGCATGCTCTGGATCATTTAAATGCAAAAATTTGAGTTTCTATTAAATCCATGGAAGGTGACAGAATTTCAACTAAACAGAGGTCTCCCAATGTTAAGAAATGTGCGGCATTGGAAAGCTACCTTCAGAACTTTGACACACAATCATGGGTGCTGCTTGTCAACAATAAAATTGTTATCGATTTTGTAAATAATAATTTGGATGGAACCACAGTTGTTTCATGTAAAGTTCAAGACATCAAGGGGTGTGGTGATGAAATGACAATGTACAAATGCTGGTGTGGCCGGGTAATTGCTATCACACACCCTCCTGCTTCCTTAATTCAAGGATCTTGAGAGAGTAGGCTGGCCCTGTTGGTTACCCACAGCTGTCCAGCTGCCAGTGAGGCCCCCGGGCACTTCCAGGACATCTGCCATGTTGGCATCAATGCCCGGGAACTAGACACTGATTTTCTGTTAGGGAAGAAACTGACATGCCACTGTTCATAGGAGAATTACCAAGGTTAAATGGGCTGTTTACTCTACCAAGGGAAAAAAATGAGAGGTGACTCAGGAAAACAGAATGGATAGCAAGGCTCATTCCATTAAAAGAAAGCTTATTTTTCTTAAACCAGATTAACACATAGCAAATGCTAGATAATCCATCAATATTTGCTGAATTAATATTTACTGAACAAATTATTTGGCCTTTGGTCAAGTTTTAAGTTTCCAGAACCAATGATGGTTTTTAATAATTAAACTAGTCTGGGGGATGAAAAAGCTGGAGTTATTAGAGCCATCTTATTGCAACAATTATTTTTCTACTTTTTGGCATTAGCATGAATCCAGTCAATTAAGTCTATTATTCTTATAAGAAATCTTGAGTAAATGCTCTTCTTTTTAATATCCATCTGCTGGTTTAATATCTAGCAGCAGTTGTGCTCTTCTTTAATTTTTTTCAATTTTTATAACGCCAATATTGTCGATAGGAGATGAAAACTGTGCAAATAACATCAGAATGACACTAGCTAGTAGAATCATTACAAAAATGGGGTAGGTTTGATGCGATAGTTAATAAATAGAACAACACCTTAATAAGTATAAAGTCAAGCCAGGAAGAATAGCACTGAGAAAATAAAAATCCAGGATTCATGGACTATGGAAAAATAGCTCAGTCAGGGGTATTAAAATATAGGCACCCAACCCATGTTCCATACTCACTGCCAGCAACTGGTCTTTCAACTAGTGTGGGTGGCACCAGCAGACCTGGTGTCCCCTAGACTTTCTGCTCAGAGGCAGAAAGAGACCAGTGCTCACAATCTCCAGACCTGCCATCCAATACAGTGAGCCTGTGTGTGCCAACCACTCCCAGCCCTCCACCCAAGCAGATCCAGACGATGCATCTCCTGGCCCTCTGTCCACTGGCAGAAGGTAATCAAGTGCAGTTTTCCCTTGTCCTCTGCCTGGTCAACAGAAGAAGATCTAGTACATTCCTCTGCTTAACATCAGGAGCCAATAGAGAACCCATGGTTCTGGGCTCTCCTGGCCCAGCACTCAATGGTAGAAGGTGTCCCAGGCAGGTGCATCTCTTTCCTTGTAGCAATGCCTAGCAGCACCAGTAACTGGAAGATGGACCAAGAGGATTACTCTCCATCTCTGAGACCAATACTAAAAGGAATCAGATGTTGTAGGAATATAAAAAAGATTGTCAAGCAACCACCATAAAATTGCTTTAATGAGAAATCACAAATCCCTGGAAACAAATGAAAATTAGAAAACCTCAGGGAGGAAGTAGAATTTATCTTAAAAAAGAACCATATGGAAATTATAAAAATGAAAAATACACTAACAACAACAACAACAAAACTCATGGGATGGGCTCAATCATAGAATGGAAATGACAGTAGGAAGAATTAGTGAACTTCAGGACAGATCAATAGAACTTATTTCTTCCGTGCAAAGACACATCATAACCTAACTTCTAAAAACTAAGTCAAAGGAACAAGTCTTAAAAAACACCACAGATAAGCAATAAATTACACTTCAGGGCAGCCCCGATTTGAAGAGTGGCAAATTTCTCATAAAAATGTGGAATCCAGAAAAGAATGGCACATTTTCGTGCTGAAAGAAAAGAACTGGCAACCCTGAATTTTATATCTGGTGAAACTTTTTTTTTTCAGAAATAAAGACATTCTCAGGAAAAGGAGAACTAAGATTTTTTTTTTCTCTAACAGATATATCCTTCAATAACAGCTCAAGGAAGCTCACCAACAAGAAAGGAAATGATAAGAAAAGCAGGAACAGTACTTCAGGAAGCAAAGAGCAATGGACTGGGTAAAATCAGGGGGTGAATTTGACAGACCATCCTTCGCTTCATGAATTCCTAAAACCATTGTGTTGCTTGAAGTAAAAATTATACCACCATCTGTTGTAGTGTTCAGTGTATGGAGAAATGTTTGAAAAATGTACTTAAAAAGTGAAGTCAGTCTCAGAAAGTCAAGGGTGGTATGTTTTCTCTCATTTGCGGGAGCTAAAGAGAAAATAGGAAACATCAGGGATTGAGCTAGAGAGGGGAAGAGGGAGGACTGGGGAAGGAAACAGTTCAAATAATACTATGGAAATATGTGAAGGTATTGTTACCAATTTCACTAACTCGTGTTGGGAAGGAGTTGAGATTCGGGGGAGATGAGGAAGGAAATAAAGAGCTGTGTGCATATGTTTGTTATTTTGTTTTTTGTTTTTGTTTTTTGGTACTGGGGATTGAGCCCAGGGGCAATCTACCACTGAGCTATACCTCCAGCCCTATTTTATTTTTTATTTTGAACAGGATCTTGCTAAGTTACTGAGGGCCTCACTAAATTGCTGAGGCTGGCCACAAACCTACAATCCTAATGTCTCAGCCTCCCAAGCACTGCGATTACAGGTGTGTGCCACCACACCCAGCTTGCATATATGTTTTTAACACATTGAACCTATAATGTGTTATTGCAGTGCACCAAGGAAATTAAAAAATAATAACATATAAAAGTGAAGGGAATAAAGGGCTAAAATGAAAGTAAGCTTTTAGTACTTCATGAGTGGTTATAAGATTTTGATACCAGTATGTTGTGGTAAGGTATGCATGGATACTCTCATGCCTACATCCATCACAAGAAAAGTATTAAAAGTGATATTCTCAAAAACATTATGGACAAAAGAAGAAAGAATTCTAAAACTTGTTCAAGTAATCAATCAATGGCAAGATAAGAATGGTGAAACAGGAACACAAGCCAGAGGAAACAGAAAACAAATAATAAAATGGTAAATTTAAGTCTTCTTATGTCGGTGGTTATTTTAAATATAAATTAACTACATAAACTGATTGAAAAACAAGGATTAGTAGACTGGATTCGAAAATATGACTCGACTATGCAGTCTTCAATAACTCACTTCAAACATAATGAGAACAACACACCACGAAAGCAAAGCACTAAACAAGGGAGCTTGCCCCTGGAGCATTCCTTAACATAGACCAGATCTTGAGCCTTAAGCCAAACGTCAACCAATTTAAAGTAAATGAAATCATAAAGAGTATGTTCTCTGAAAATAAAGGAATCAAGCTAGAAGTCAATAACAGGAAGACAGCAGAAAAATCTTCAAATACTTGGGAATTAAACTGGGTGCTTCTGAACAGTCCCTGGGTCAATGAGGAAATCTCAATATAAATTTAAAAATATGTAGAACTGAACAAAAATTAGTATGCAATATTCAAAAAATATGAACTTCTATCATTTGTGACAACATGAATAAACCCGGGGAATATTAGGTTAAGCAAAGTATGCTAGGCACAGAAAGGCGAATATCACATGATCGCAGTTATACATCGAATCTAAATGAGATGACTTGATAAAAGAGTAGAATGGTGGCTACCAAAGCCTTGAGTGGTTAGGAGGGAGGTGAAAGGAAAGATATTGGTAAAAAAAAATAATAAACACTGTTAAATAAGATGAATATATTTTGAAATGGCCCAAATAGGCAAATATATGGAGACAAAAAGTAGATCAATGATTGACTGGTGCCAGGTATAGAAGACAAAAGACAAATGGGGAAGAGGAGAAAGGGAATAACTATTAATGGTTATGGATTTTTTTCTTGAATGATTAAAATATTCTACAACTTGATTATAATCATGATTGTATGACTCTGTGAGCCTACAAAGAACCATTGGATTGTACAACTTAAATGCATGAACTGTATGAATTGTAAACTATATCTCCATAAAGCCATTTAAAAAATAAGTACAGCAGGATTATAAGAGTGGTGGTGCACTCCTGTAATCCCAGTACTTGGGAGGCTGAGAAGGGAGGATTGCTAGTTTGAGGACAGCCTCAGCAAGTAGTGAGACTCTCAGCAACCTAGCGAGACCCTGTTTCAGAATAAAAATAAAATAGGAAGCCGGGCGTGGTGGCACACGCTTGTAATCCCAGTACTTTGGGAGGCAGAGACCGGAGGATCCGGGTTCGTGGCCAGCCTCAGCTCGCTCTCTCTCTCTCTCTCTCTCTCTCTCTCTCTCTGTCTCTCTCTCTCTCCACTTAGTGAGGCCCTCCGCAACTTTGTGAGACCCAGTTTCAAAATAAAGTATAAAAACTAGGGCCGGGGTGTAGCGCGGAGGTAGAATGCCCCTGCGTTCAATCCCCGGTACCGCAAATAAAATAAATTACAAAACATTACATAAAGAAGATGTTAGAAGATGGAAAGATCTCCTACATTCTTTATTTATTCTGGATAAAGGAATAAATATCAACATGGCCATTCTACCAAAAGTGATGTACAGATTCAATGTAATCCCTCTAAAAATACCAATGTCATTCTTCACAGAGCTAGAAAAATCAGTCCTAAAATTTATATGGAAAAACAAAAGACCCAGAATATCCAAAGCATTTCTCAGTAATAAGAACCATGCAGGAAGCATCACAATACCTGACTTCAAATTATATTACAAAGCTATAGTAATAAAAACAGCATGGTACTGGCACGAAAACAGACACACAGACCAATGGAGCAGAATAGAAGATACAGAAACAATAGCCAATTGATTTTTGACAAAGATGCCAAAAAATTATGCTGGAGAAAAAGACAGACTTTTAAACAATTGGTGCTAGGAAAACTGGTTATCCATTTGTACAAAAATGGAATTACATTCTAACCTCTCACCTTAAACAAGAGTCAACTTAAGACGAATCAAAGACATGGAAATTAGACCAGAGACTTTGAAATTACTAGAGGAAGACATAGGACCAACACTCCAAAATATAGGCAAAGGTGTAAACTTCCTCAATAAGCCCACCAAAGCTCAGAAAATTAAAACAGAAATTAATAAATGGAATGGCATTAAACTAAAAAGTTTCTGTTCCATAAAGGAAACCATCAAAAGTCTAAATAGAGAACCTACAGAATGGGAAAAGATCTTTGCCAGTTATTACTCTGATAGAGGACTGATACGTATAAAATACAAAGAACTTAAAAGACTTAACACTAAAAAAAAGTAACGCAAAATTGTGGGAAATACACACAATGGAATTCTACTTAGCAATAAAGAAGAACAAAATAACATCATTTGCAAGAAAGTGGAAGGATCTGGAGAACATTATGTTAAGCGAGATCAGTCAATCACAAAAAAAGAAGGGACATATGTTTTCATTAATATGTGCAACCTAAGGAGTAGTAGGGTCACACAAGGGACTCCAGTTGATAATGGAGAACCCTCAGCGTAACAAGGGAAGTGGTACAAGGGAAGGGGGAGGGCAAGAAAGAAGGGAATTAATGGAATTACTATCATAAACAATATGTACATG
>PVJS01030416.1:0-24106 GCA_004027185.1 Glis glis | reverse complement strand
ACACACACACACACACACACACACACACACACACTCACATACATACATTATGGCTACTAGAAAATTTTAAATTAGTTTTTTTAACTTACCATAGAATTCATAGCCTCACCAATGCTAGGCAAGTGCTCTACCACCAAGCTACATCCATACTCCCAGATGAATCTTACATATTTATTTATTTATATTTTAATGTGCTTTTATTGGTGCATTATAGTCTCACATCATAATGTAAATCATGTTAACAGTGATATACATGCATATAGCACTTGGTGGGCCCCCTCCCCATTTTCCCCCTTCTCAGTATAGAGAACTGAGATTGATGTTGGTATATCCACATATATTCACGTATGTACACATAATCGATGGTAGTATTTCCGTTAATGAACCTCAGTCTTCCCTCTCCCCTTCCCTTAGGCCACCTCCCTGGCTCCACTGAGGTTTCCTCTCCTCTAGTAGCTGTGAAGCTACTAGAGGAGGGCATAGGTTCAACACTCCGACATATAGGCACACGTAGAAACTTCCTCAACAAGACCTCAAAGCTCAGGAAATTAAAACAAGAATTAATAAGTGGGATGACATTAAACTAAAAGGTTTCTGCACATCAAAGGAAACCATCAAGAATCTAAAGAGAAAGCCTACGGAATGGGAGAAGATTTTTGCCAGCTATCCCTCTGACAAAGGACTAATATCTAGAATATACAAAGAACGTAAAAGACTTTACACTAAAAAAACAAATAACCCAATCAAGAAATGGTCAACTGAATTGAATAGACACTTCACAAAAGAAGAGATACAAATGGCCAATAGATACATGAAAAAAAAATGTTCAATATCATTAGCAATCAGGGAGATGCAAATCAAAACTACACTGAGATTCCATCTAACCCCAATCAGAATGGCAATCATCAAGAAGTCAAATAACAATAAATGTTGGCGAGGATGTGGGGAAATAGGATCTCTTCTACACTGTTGGTGGGATTGCAAACTAGTTCAGCTGCTATGGAGATCAGTGTGGAGATTCCTCAGAAAGTGGGAATGGATCCACCATATGATCCAGCCATACCACTCCTGGGTATCTTTCCAAAGGGACTGAAATCAGAGAAATACGGTAATATATGCATATCCATGTTCATAGCAGCACAGTTCTCAATAGCCAAATTATAGAACCAACATAGGTGTCCATCAACAGATGAATGGATTACAAAATTATGGGAAATACACACAATGGAATTCTACTCAGCAATAAAGAAGAATAATACTATGTCATTTGCAAGAAAATAGAAGGACCTGGAGAACATTATGTTAAGTGAGATTAGCCAGTCACTGAAAGTGAAGGGTCATATGTTTTCTCTAATATGTGCAAGCTAGGGAGTAATTGGGCTTACATATTTATAAATGTGTTTTTATCTCAGGCCGCAGCCTAAGGCAGAGTAGAGAGAGACAAAGGATTAGTGCAGAAACTTTCTTCTACATTCTTGGAAACTCATTTCCTGGCCTTTCTAAAATGGTAGACCCCCAAACTCCTCATTTAGATCTTGTGAGACTGTATGAGTCAACTCAGGTTGCCTTAACACAATAGGATAGACTGGGCAGCCTAAAAATAGAAATTTATTTTCTTTCCTACAGTTCTGGAAGTTGGAAGTCTAATATCAGGGTATCAGCACGGTTGGGTTCAGGTGAGGGCTCTCTCTCTGGCCTGGAGATGGACACCTTCCAGCTATGTCTCCATATGGCCTAGGAGGAGCTCGCCAATGATGTCTGCTCTTACAAGGGCACTAATCCCATTATAAGGGCACCACCTTCATACCTCATCTAAAACTAATTACCTCCCTAATTATCTCCAAATACCACTGCAGTGGGAGTTAGGACTTCAATACCTTAATTTATGGGTAAGGGACAACATTAAGTACATAGTAGAGACCAAGGTAGTACCTGGGTTTTACAACTAGTTTGTCTTCATGAATAGAGTGGAAATGGACATAGGAAGTCCCCAATATTCACTGTGCCACCCTTCTAGGGAACCAGAGTTTCTGGGAAGCAAAAGGGGTTGCTTTATTCACAGCTAAAAGAGATTCTGACTCACTTGAAACCGTTTCCTTGGGACAAGAGAACTGTATCCACCAGAGCTCGGTGATCAGTGTGGGTAGACTGGAAACAGCTGGAGCTCAGTGAGCAAGTTCTTGGACGCGATGAAACAGTGACTCCGGATGCCAGAAGATGACTCCATGTGGCACTAGATGACGACCAAGCAGAACTCTGAGTCATATTTGGGGTAAAAATAAAGTAATGCAAAGAAATTACTTGTCTTTCTGTTACTTGTATTACTTGTTTCTGTTGCCCTTGGGGCTGTACTTTTGTATTTATTTTGTATATTGCCGTCAGTTTCGTGCCAGCTGTATCTTCCCCAGCTCGTGATTTGACTTCAACATCGCCCAGAACCACTCATTCCTTCCCTTTCCATTGCCAGTGACCAAGCCCAGGTTTTCATTACCTCAGCCAGAATGACTACATCCAGCTTCTTTCTTAATCTTTTTTCTTCCAATTTTTTTTCTCTTCAGTCTACGATTTAGCCTGTTAACTCCTTGTAGGTCATCTTTTCCAAAACATGTCATTTCCCTGCTCAAGAAGCTAGAAGAACAAGAAACATGTCATTTTCTTTTCCTAAAACATGTCATTTCCTTGCTCGAGAAAGTGGAATGAGATCATATTGTCCAGACAGTATGGCAAGCCCAGACACAGTATGGCATTCCATCAAATCCAGACACAGTATGGCATTCCAATAGACGTGTAAAATATGTTAGTCTTTCTTCTTCTGTCTTCCTCATTTAGAACACACTTCCTACTCTTTTCTACTCTTTAAATTAATTTAAATAAATATGGATTGAACACCTAATATATATATATATATAAGGTATTCATACATATATTAGAAGTTACTATATATTACATATATTAGAATATATATTATAAGATACTAAGATACTAAATATGGATTGAATACACATACACACACACATACACACACACATATATATACCATATATAAGATACTGTTAAAATTCCTCATTCATTCTAATTCCGAAGCTTTTCTCAAATAACCCATAGCCTTTCTCAATTAATCCTTGACTTTTCTGAACTCTATAAAAGTTATAATTTATATACCATACAATTGCAATCTCATCTTTTCTCCTAATAGTTTTATGCCTATAATTACTGAACTCTTAACAAAACTTGTTAATAACCAATGTCAGAGATTACATCTTATGCCTCAAATCAGAAAAGGAAATTAATGTTTATTGAGGACTTCCTCTGTGCCAGTCACTGTTAAATGTGTTCAACATTTGTTATTCAGAATTCTCTGTATCACTTTTCCTTGTGTGTACTTTCTCTTCATCATTTCCACATTGCCCTGCCAGACAGCCCTGACTACTAATGCCAAATAACACCAACTCGAGTAAGTAAGTAGCAGATTTACTGGTGTTTGGGGACAATGGTGGTGGAAATTATACTAGTCATCTCTTCTACTTAGGCTGCAGCCTCCGGCCTGCTTTTGGGATGCCCCCTTTCTTCCTCACCATTTTCTCCCCTTCTTTTGAGCTTTTTCTAACATCCTGTTTTATGGGAAACAGTTTAGCTTTCTTTGATTCATTCCCAAAGGATCCATAAGAAGGCTTCATTTTAATAGAAAATTTTCAGCCGGGCGTGGTGGTGCACACTTGTAATCCCAGTACTTAGAAGGCTGAGACCGGAGGATCTGGGTTTGTGGCCAGCCTCAGCTACTTAGTGAGGCCCTCCGCAACTTAGTGAGACCCTGTTTCAAAATAAAGAATAAAAAATCGGGCTGGGGGTGTAGCCCTGATGTACAATGCCCCTGGATTCAATCCCCGGTACCGCAAAAAATAAAAAAAATTCTCTCATAAGGGATTTTCTAAAACAAAGACAGAGCTTTCTCTTGAGAGGTACCCTTTTTTCTCTGCCATACACACATTTTCTCATTTCATTCTCTCAACAATCCATTTCACAGAAGCTAGCAATAAACATTTTTTGAGTGTTTACTTTGCACCAGGCAGCTATTCTAAGTGCATTATCAATACTATCTTATTAAAGTTGGACTATAAATACAGAGGGGGATATTGTTATTGCTTACATTATACAGATTGAGTGAAGATAAGCAGTTTGTCCAAGAGAAGTTGGAGAATAAGGAAAAGAACCAGAAATTAAAACTTAGGCAGTTTGATTCCAGAGTCCAAACTCTGGGTGTTGCTGTCCTGCCTCTCAAGAAGGAAACTGAGACCTGAGGGGTGAAGTGACCCACTGTAGTCACATAGATGGGGACTGATGTGACTGGAGTCCTTGTCCTGTACAGAGCATGGTGTTCTACTCTGCTTTCTTAGGGAAGGTATTGCTTTTATCCCCTGGGTGTCTAAACTTGGTTTAAAGCAATTTAATTGCATCTATTAGGTTCACTGAAATACACAGGAAGGTCAATCCTTTTAGAAGACTCTTTGGCTCCTCTTTTTCTTTGATTCACCCATATCCTGATCACCAACAAATCTGCCACTGAAATGACCCTTTCAAGACCATTCCATTTCTGTCTCACCGATTCACACCAGTAGATTTGCTTTGTGTCATCTAACTGCTTTCTCTGCTTCGATTTTGCTTCTTCCAACAAATTCATCAGAGTAGCTTGATAGCAAATCAGTTCTTATCACTCTCCTGATAAAAAAAAAAATCCTCAGAGGCTTCTGAAATCCTTAGACTGAAATTCAACTCCAAACAGTGGCCAACGGGGCCCTGGACGACCTGGCTCTACCACCCTTTCCAACCTCACTGTAGGTCATTCTTCTTACCCCACTTCAACCACCCTATCCCTTTCTCACTTCCTAAATAGGCCAAATTTTCCTCATTTGTGACAAAATCTATCTATACTGTTGCTTTTTGTCTGGGAAGGTTCTTTCCTCCACTCTCTAAGACAGTCGTTCTCTGGTTTGCTATCTCACTCCCTAAAACACTGCCTGCATTCAGAGTCCCTCCTTAATCTTTTCCCTCTGTCAGGACATGTCTGCTTCCTGTGTAAGAGATGAATGAAGAAATGATGACTAGAGCCACTGGAGAATGGATACATAAAAGAGATTCATATTGAATTGACGACTAAGTGAAATAAATACATTGGAGACATAAAGCAAAAATACATGACTAGAAAACAAGTCTAAGGCAATATGTAGGGAATGTTGGCCAGCATGTACAGATTAAACCCATGATGTATTAAAGAAGATCAAATAAACAAGGGAAGATTAACATGGGGGTTAAACAGAGATAGCTTCTTGGAGTAATAAGACTTTACTGTGAAATACTGCACGGTTTTGATTGGCAGAAATTATTATACATGGGGGAAACTGTAAGAAATCTAATTTGATAGAAACAGAGAGGTTATGTTGGAGAGTAATAATAGCAAAATGGTGTCACTTTGTGATAGACACAGAAGTGACATGCTCATACAGCAATTTTAAATTCATGTTAGTGATTGATTTTTAAAGAAGTATAGTAGAAATTACACTTAGTATAATACTGTTGTCATTGCTCAAACTTTTTCGAATGGTTCCCATGAAAGGGTATAGAGAGCACAATGTACATTTTTTCCCTCTATAGTCTAGAAAATATTTACTCTTTCAGATTAAGCCAGGTAAGCACAGTGGATGGAATGGTGATAAGCTATTATTAATACCTATGATTAGAGGTAACATCTAACTCTGATGATCAACATCCATATCTATATATAGCGATCTCTCTCTCTTTCTTTCTCTCTTTCTATATATCTATCTTAATCATAGCATGCTCTGAAGGTCTTATAATTGGAGAGATACCAAGGCCTTGAGGGGAAGTACAGAACATCTGGAATTAGCAAACCGCCTCCCAAGGGGAGGGAAACAATCTAATTTACAAACATGGGTTCTGGTGTTTTCTATAAAAAATGTTCTTCCTGTTTTTTAGCTACATTTTTTTACTTAGGTCATATGATTCTAAGTACTTCTTTTACATGCAAACAGGCATATTTTGTAAAATAAAAAATGCCTTATTTTTAAGAGTTGGCTATGTTGGCTAAGTCAGCACTCCCTAAGGGATTTCTGTGCTCCAACCGGAATACTGTATTGTGACTCTTCATAAGAGAATAGATCTTTGTTTGCTTTGGGATCCTTAAGGGAACATTAATATATTTTACTGCAAAAATAAACAAGCTTTAAGTAAATGATTTGTGTGTGCTAGGCACAGTGGTGCACGCCTGTAATCCCAGTACTTGTCGAGGCTGAGACAGAAGGATCACAGATCGCAAATTCGAGGCCAAACTCAGCATCTTAACAAGACTGCCTCAAAAAAAAAGAAAGAGCTAGGGGTGTAGTTCAGTGGTAGAGTGTCCCTGGGTTCAATCTCCTGTACAAACATAAATAAATAAATAAATAAATAAATAAATAAAATAATTTGTGTACAACACTAAGTATAGTGTCTGACATTTAAAGTATATTCAAGAAATGTTGAGTCCCTTCCTGTAAATCATGTTTGAGAATTCACTATCTTCTCTAGTTTGATTTTACCTTTATCAGTGCTAATCTGCATGCAGTGGATGTAGCATGGTCTTTCACACCAGATAGTATTTTCTGGTTCAGTTGTTGGTGTTACAAAATTATTTGTTTGGACCCAGAAAGTGCAGCTATCTAGTTACAAAATACATTCTGTCCTCTCTCTAAATTATTTGGTTAGAGAATTGGTCAGATGTATTTGAGTCATTTCCTATGTGAAACATAATGCTTACACATAAGAATAATGATATATTTCGAAATTATAACTTGTCAGAAAACTAATTCTCATATTTCTCTCTCTCTCTCTCTCTCTCTCCCTCCCTCCCTCCCTTCCTTCCTTCCTTCCTTCCTTCCTTTCATTCTTTCTTCTTTCCTTCTTTTTTTCTGAACTAGGGATTGAACCCAGGGTCATTCTACCACCATCTATCCTCCAGCCCCCTTTTTATGTTGATTTTGAAACAGGGTCTCACTAAGTTGCTGAGGGGCTTGATAAAATTGCTGAGGCTGACTTTGAACCTGTGATCCTCCTGTCTCAGCCTCCCAAGTACTGGGATTACAGGTGCATACCTTTGCACCTGGCCTTCTTTAGTTTTATTGTACCAGTTTGTGTCCAATCAAGAGGAAGAATCCACATAGCAATTTGAATAGGTGAAGTTTAATATAAATAATTATTAATTATAATGAGATTGGAGTGACAGACCACTAGCTAATGACAATTAAAAGGCTTCTAAAAGCTATAGAAACAGCAGGCATATGAAATATCATTGGATACTAATCATTAAATATTGTGAACAAAGATTTATATGGTGCCAACTACCTATTGCTCCATCTGTCTCCCTGTTTCCAGAGAAAACTGCTTGTCTGAGCATTCTTCTGCTCAGAATGGCTAGGAGGTAATAACCTTACCTGGACCAGAAGTTAACCCTGCTGGGCTTGTTGCTGAGGCCCCTGTCTAAGAGAATTTGGGGAAAATAGATTTGTTCTCAGGGCATCTTTTTAACAGGAAGTGTGTGACCAGGGCATAGGCATCTAGCAGTTTTCTGCCCATCTCTATCTCCATCCAATGAATCCTGCCCCGGCTATGACTGTTACATAAGAAGTGAACATCACCTTTCACTAGTTCATTTCCTTCTCAGCAGCTTACAGAAGAACTAAATATTATTAATACTAATTTAACTACTATATAGGCACTTAGGTAAATAAAGATTAGTAGTATCCTTTACAATAATCATTTAATCTACACAGCTGACATTGAAAAAAAAATATCTCCAATTATACTCCAAGCCAAAAAGATTTTATTGTGAATGTAGTCAGAATAACTCCAACTTTCCCAAAACATATTATGGACAGTGAATTATCATTTATGTGTTTTCATGCGTTCTCCTTTTTTTATCTCAATAACATCCATCCTTGAAATTTCTATCCCCCAAGTAAAATAACAAGCAAACAAACAAAACAAAAAAAAACTTGGAGAAATCTCCTAGAACTGATTGGAACACAATCCCATGCTTTTTTCTTCTGTCTCTCCTGAAGGTAGTCTTTTCCCTCTCTTATTGTATTAATCATTGTCTTCTGCATCTTACTGATATAAGAATTTGTTTACAGAGTAAACACTCTGAAAAATTTTTATAGAGTAAAAATTCTGAAAGCTATGTGGGCAAGATCCTTATTTTACCCACTCTTCTCTGTGCCTAAAATATAATCCCTTAGGTAAGAATTCCTCACATATATTTAATTCCTTAATAAAATTGATAAATAAAGGAATAATCAGTTATTATTAGATGTTTATCTTTTAGTTAAGTTTTTCATTTTTCCTTTCTCATTTGTCTACCTGCCTTAATATGAATATCTTTTATATCCCATTGCTCATATTTTATTTTGTTTCTATTTATTCCCCTTCTACCTTCCTTTTCTTTTCTTTTTCATCTTCTACATGGAAATAACATACTACCTGGACTGAAATTGTCTTAATGATTATTATAATTATTCAAGTTTTTTCTTTGTATTTCAAATAAACAAATGATAAGAATAATAAAAAACGGAACAAAATATTTATTACAAAGTTTAGGGGAAACTTAACTGATTTTTCCCCATGAGGTTATGACTTTCAATTGAAAAACCATTTGGTGCAACTAAAAGTAAAAGATGCTAGTGGTTTAGGATTCACTTATCAAGTGAGACAAATCCTGTGAAAGTTATATTAAGTTGTAATTTTGAATTCAACAGATTACTTAGCATAAATTGTGTAAAGTCAAGTCATGAAAATACAAACCAGGGTCAAATTCTAAGGAAAAGGATAAATTTAGTATTAGAAATATTAATGTAGTACTGAATTGATATTAATCTCAGGTGAGATGGACAAGAGTTCAAGATAACTCTAAATCAGTTATTTTGATCACTTTAGTATTATACAAATCTTCACAGCTTGATGAATTATGAGATAATTTCCATGCCCTTAAAGGATTCAAAAATGATAAAATGATAAAATCTATCCATCCAGCAGTCAACTCATCCTATGTGTAGACAGCAAGATATGTATGCTGATAGTTATATTTATATTGATACCTTTCTTTCTGTTATGCCCATAGAAGATCTGGACATTGCATCCTCCCCTAAACTACATTGAATAACATATTCATAATAATCGTGTTTTATTACAGTTACTACTTCTTGGGATGAGAACTCTAGGCTTACTGTTCATGTGGGGGACTCCAATCTTGTATATGTCCCAGTTAAACATTAAACATAGATCTAAAATTTACTATCATTATTATCATGCTATCTCTACATCTTTGACTACTACAGCCACTGCAGCTCCTCTAGCAATTCCTGCTACTATTATTTTATATATAATTGCTGCTAAGCACCAACTGCTAGATATGTTCCATATAGCATCTAATTTTTTCTTAAGATTCCCTCAAGATTGGTACTAATTCCCTTGGCCTCAGAGAGATGAAATGGCTTTCCCAGGTGGCAAAACTAGTGAGGACCTAAACCAAATTTGTCTCATTCCACTCTCTATGCATAAACACAAAGATATAAAGTCACATGTCTGGTAAGACTAATTAAAAAGAAATGCACAAACCACAGAAGACAGAAGTTTATAGTTATTTCAAATTTACTTCATAACTCTTAGGAAGAAATAAAATGTTTTTCTTGGTTTTTTTCTTTATTATTATGACTCATATAATTGTTTACCAGATTTTGGAAGCAAGTATTTTATTATGCTCAGGGTGCGTGAACAATACTTTCCTTATATGTTCTCTTCATTTCAGTTTTGAAAATGTGAACTGTACTGGATTCTAGGAAGTGATATCTTTTTTGTTTCTTTGAAGATCACCAGATATCCTTTATGACTTCTAATCATGTGCAAGGACACATAGTTGAGCAAGGGTCAGAGTAACTAGAAAAGATTGGAGCAATAACATTTGGTAGAAAATATCAACAATACCCAATAAGTAATTCACTTTGAAGTTGGAGAATGCTACTATTTTCTCACTCTTTTGATATTCCCCAACACCAGCTAAGTATGTTCTAGTTTCTTACATCTTAAATGTAACAATGGCAAAGAGAAACTCCAAATCTTCCTTGGCTTTACATTCAACTGAATAGAAAACAAATCCTGAGTTTTTTTTTCTCCAAGGAATATACCCTGCTGTAGGGACTATGAAATTTTCAAGAAGAAAATATTCACCTTTCTTGGCCTCAGAGAGATGAAATGGCTTGCCCAGGTTGCAAGGTGAGGACCTAAACCAAATTGGTCTCACTCCACCCTCTATGCATAAACATGCTTCTCTGAGGCATTTTATACTTTCAACGATTACTTGTGGCATGCACTGATCATTCTTTTGGAAATTATTTCTTACTCATGTTCAAGTTGCCTCAATACCTTACATTTAAGATATATGTGTAAACTCTAAATTACTATATTTTAATTTCATTTGGTCTGAAAAGATCTCGGACTTTGGGGGGGATTATGTTCTGCATTCCTTATCCATGGGGGTCTTCCAATATTCTATTGACTTGGTAATGTTTGTTTTTCCATTTTCTGACCCTGCCCTTTGAACACAGTGTACCCATTCTGTGGGATCCCTGGAATATCCTTTCACAGACATCAGCTACATTGGAGAATGCAGGGTCTCAGCAGGTATTTAGCAGCCAGGGAGTCGAGCAGAGGAACGGACTATGAGACTATTACATTCATGAGGAAATTGGGATATCACTTAATCCAACCCTTCATTTTCCAGGACAGAAAACACAAGCTCTGTGTGATGAGGTTGCTCAGAGTCACCCAATCAAACTTAGAATTGAAACTCAGGCCTTCTTTCTCCCAGGCTGATGTTTACATGTCATGAGCACACTCTAAGTGATACCAAAATATTATGGGTACTAAACTGCTTAGTAGCAACCAATCAAAATGCTGTAATAAGTACTTGTTTCTAAATAAAATATATGCATCTTAGTTCAAGTTTTTAGGTACCATCACATATTAAGTTTTATGCTATTTGAAACATGTATTTTAAAGCTTTAAAGTAGAAGTAGCACTTTTTCATTGAAAAAAAGTTAATAGAAAACATAGATGGAAAAACCTGATATTTGTTGATACCTCAAAAACAGTCTACATATGTTACAGTAGTACATTAGCTACTTTGTGCATTTGGCTTCTTGCATACTTTCCAAAACATTCTAGAAGACAGCAGTACTTTAAGTGAAGCCAGCTGTAGTCTTAAAATGTATTTTAAGAAAACCACAAACATCTTTTGTCCTCTCTCATTACCAAAGGCTCTGATTGGTTAATAGTCATCTTTGCTTAAGTCTTAACAATAAAAGATTCGAAACTACTATATTGAATTCAACCAATCCACCAAAGCTATAGAAGAATTTTCTTTTCACTCCCTCCGATACTGTGTTTCTTGTTGGTCACAGGAGGTCACTGTTTCTGTGGAGCAAGCCATCTACAGACTTGGTGCCAGTTAAGATGGTGAGTTGTGGTTTCTGTCTCAATCCTGTGGCTCTTCCATGACAAAAGAGGTTGCTCTTTCACTCAGATAATGTCCTGCAGTGCAGAACCCTGGCCCAGCGTCCATCTTCACATGATTGTACTTATTTAAGAAACACTGCAAGTGTCATTGCTCAGGGAGGTTTCTCTTCTGCCAGGAGCTGGATGGAGGCAGAGGAAGCCATTTTCTCTGTATTCTCCAGAAACATTGAGCATCTGCTCCCTGCTAAATCCCAGGTGAATCCTGGTCAGAAAGGTAAGCTACTTTTCCATGGACACAGTTAATCTCATTGACATTAAGACCCAGTCCGAATTTACCACCACTTTGTTGTTGGGTAGTTGTCTAGCATATTGTTATGTTCATGGAGGAGGAGAAGGTTGAGGAGGTAAGCCTTAATGCTGCTTCTTAATAAGTGTGTGTGTTTTACGGTGCTTCTCGTGTGTCAAATTGCTTTCCTATGGACATAGATATCATGAATAGCAAAAACTGAAAAAGTGGTGTGGGGCCAAAATTCGAACGTGACCCCCATATTTCTGTTCCCACTGCTACAAGACCCTAAATAATCCCCTCACCTTGACATGGGCAAGGCCTAATGATATGATCTGACTGTTACTCTTGTTAACAGTTAAATTGTATAAAGATTCCATCTTAGGAGACTCAGAGGTTTCTTCTGCTGCCCCTGAAGAGGCAAACATCTGTGCTGGAAAGGGGCCTTCAGCAGGCTACACAGCAAGGATGTTCCCAGCTGCTGAGACAAACTCCCAGTGGACATTCAGAAAGAAAATAAGAATCCCAGTTGCACATCTGCAAGGAAACAAACCCTGGCAAAAATCTGAATGAGGCTAGCAGTGGATCCTTCCCTCAGTGTCTGTAGATGACTATGTAGTCTTGCTGACATAGTCTGACTTCAGCCTTGTGAGGGCCCCAGCAGAGACCCTGCCTACACTTCCCACCATGAGCTATACTAAACAGCTGTTGTTTTAAGCCACTGGATTTGTGGCAATTTGTTATGCAGCAACAGAAAACTAATAAAAACAAAGGCAGATAATATCATAAACATTCCACTGAGCTGGGTGTGGTGGTGGATGCCTGTAATATCAGTACTTGGGAGGCTGAGATAGGAGGATTGCAGGTTCCAGGGCAGCCTTGGCAACTTAGAAAGAACCTCAGCAATTTAGTGAAACCCTGTTTCAAATAAAATATTAAAAAAATAGGGCTGGGAGTGTAGCTCAGAGGTAGAATGCCCCTGGGTTCAATTCCCAGTACTAATGAGTATGATTGGTAGATTTTCTTTATTGTCAACCAATAAAATGGATAATTGAAAGCATAATATGTTGTGTTTCTTTAAAGAGTTCAATGCAGATTGAAGCCATGATTTTATTGTCACATTAAATCTGTAGTATGATAAAAACACTAATCAAAATTATATTACATGTTAAATTGATAATCGCTTTTAAATGAATCTTGAATCAAATGTTAATCTTCATCACTACACAAACAATATTCTGAGTAGTCAAGATCAGGAAATTTGATAGGTAATTCTACCCACTTTTTGTATTGTTTCTTTGATGAATTATTTTTGAAAACCACTACAAAATTCCTTATTTTGAGACAAGGCAAATCTAAGCCCTTGTGAACCATCATTGTTCCCCAAACCTGGAAAACAAAAGAGAGAATAAGACAAAAAAATTAAATGTGCATTCAATTAAGCATTCCCTCTAGCCAAAGGAAAATCCAGTCCACAACAATTTACTTACTTGGCCACATTTGCAGATAATCTCTCCATTTGTTTGATAGTCTGCAAACTTCTTTTGTAGAGCTTTGTTTTCTGTCACAATGTAGCATTTCCTAAAATTAGGAGAAAGACTCATCACTGAGACTTGGCAAACTACCAACATGCAGCCCACAGTCCATGCTGCCACTGAGGCTCATGGACGTGCCTATGTTATCCCATACCTCTTTCTTTCTCTCCCTCTGCTTCTCAGGATAACTTGTGGTACATCAGGTAGATGTTCCCTTTCTACACATACCTCCTAAAGGGTCATATTGGCATTTATGACTTTTTTCAAGTCATGTGGTTATTTTAATTTGACTTTAGTTGTTCAAAAATTTGAGAACAAATATGAATATCCACAGATTTTGTGCACTGGCTTTGGGACTTACATTTTTCCTTCCCTGCTCCAGTGCAGATTATTTTAAAAATAGAGGGTCAAAGTGTAAATATAATTTTGGGGCTAAAGGAGGGGAAGTTCTGAAAAAAATCTCATTTTCACTACTTTGGAAAACAACTTACAATACACCACTAGTAGAGAAACTTAGCAAGGGGTCTTACTGACTCACTTGAATTCTTGTGTCATGTTGACATGGTGCATATTCTCAATTACATGGATATCTTCCCCCGAGCAGGCTAGCATGGCACAGTTTTTGCAGTGGAAAGTTATTAACGACGGATTGTCCTTGTACTGCTTTGCAATACTTCTCTTGATTTTCATTTTCTTCTCCATTATACTTTGCATCTGTAATTCCAAAATCTACATAGAGAAAGAAATAGTGGTTTTAAAAATATTTTCCCATAGCTTTATTGAAGTAAGTATCCTGGAAATCATAGATCTTAGAAGTAAAAAACATACACTCAACTTGTGGTCTAAGAGATAAAAATAATGAGGCAATGGCCCCAGAAGAATTTAGTATGTAATCTTCTCCTTCAATCAGTCTATGTTCAAATAAAATGAAGCAAAGAATCAAAAGTTGTTGGGTTAGTGCCAGAGAAAATGCTTAAGATGCATAACCTGCTCCTAGAAGTCTGATCTGATTTTAAGAAGATGTAATCTCTGCATATGACACGGAAAATAGATATCACCCTTATGTGAATTCTCACCATTTACTACTGTTCACCTGAACATTGCATCGAGAAGGATTCAAGTCAGAGAATCCTAGTAGCTGTGATTAGTAATAATGCTTACTAGGTTTGAACAGAATAGTGATGGCATGCACCTCACTTCCTTGTCATTCTTTTTCTGAGTTCATTTACCTGGAGTAGTCTTAGATGGGCAAGTCCCTGAGCCAACCGAGACCTAAAAAGGTAGTCCATTCTGGGACCTCAAATGGAAAATATCTTCTGTGGTTTGAATATGGTTTATCTCCCCAAATTCATGTAGGAGCTTGATCCTCAAAGTTTTATGTGAATAGTAATAAGAGGGTAGAAACTTAATCTGGCTATAGCATTTAGAGTTGGAGCCTTTGGGAAGTGATTAGATTAGATTATCCAAATGGAGACCCCACAATTGAGTCCTAGTAGCTTTATAAAGATAGGGAGAGAGACCACACAGACAGAGATACAAATGCACTCCTGCCATGATGTGATGCAGCTCAGAAAGGCCTTCATAGGACCCTTTGCCATGCTGTTTGGACTTTGTACCTTTAGAACCATGAACCAGAATAAACCTCTTTACTAAGTAGCCTACCTCAGGTATTTCATTATAGTAATGAATAGCTGACTAATAGACTGTTTTATTTTAAGGATTGTCTGGGAATATTTGGTCCATAAACTCCAGAGATTGTGCTAAAGTTTATCCTAAAGAACTAGTTTTATCATAATGAGTTTATACAAAAGAACTAGCCTTTACAAACACCTACTTGATTCATTCTCTAAGAACATGAAATGTAAGGCAATGACTTTCTAGTGGCATTATTTTTTGAAAACTTTGACACTCTAAAATGTTTGGTTGGGTTTATATATAATGGGGTTTTTAAATATAAGTTTGTGTAGAAACCTGGCCAGGAAACCCTGGAGTTGGTTATAGCTTTGCACACCAATTTGAAAGCATCCCTTTCCTAAACTCTATTTAGGGTAGAGCCAATTCCAATGTTAAGAAACTAACATTCACACCCATATGCAAGGGTGTGAATTCTCTTCTAAATGGATTGTTTGCTATTATAGTAGTTGCAGTCTTTAATTCAGTGGTATAAGGGATTTCCTGGAATATTGTAGAAATACATTCTCCTTTCACTGTATTCCTTCACACAATTCAAATAACTGTGTTAGTAAATTGCGATTCAGATAGATGACACATCATATTCCTAATCATTCAGATCCAGCTTCAATGTCACTCCTCTAAGCGGCCTTCCTCAAACACCCAATCCAAAGTAACCATCTAGTGGCTTACTTTATATCATCCTATTCTAATTCTCTAGCGCTTATCCCTCTATCACATATATGTCGCATTTTTACTTTTGTTTATCGTTTATCTTCTCCAAACTTCACCAGATACACATGAGAATACAAGCTTCATGCAGCACGGCGGTTTATCCATGTTGTTTATTATCATAGTCTGTATTCTAAGAACACTGCCTGGCCCACAGTAGGCATTTTACTAACATTTCTGGACTAAAAATATTTGCTCTTGTACAAACAGACTGGATCAAACCAGAATTACTGGATTTTGTCTAATAAGTGAGTTGTGCTAATCTTTCTGGATCAAGAGCAATCTAAATTATCAAAGGTTATGGCTGATTTTACTAGAATGAACAAATATTCTCTAGAAATTTCCTGTCCACCATAGATCTTGATGCTTTGTGTGTAAATCTGGACTGAACACAATTCATCTAACTGAAACTTATAATTTAGCACAATTTCTCTCTGGGGAAGTAACCACAGAGATATCAATGGCAACCTCATGTGGTCATTTTTAAATGAAAACAAAATTCAGAGGTGGCCAAAAATAATACCTTGCGAGCATACTCATCTGCCTTCATATTTTGAACACGGTGTATGGCTTTATACATCATCTTCTCTCGGAAATCATTAACTATCTCACGTTCGATAACTCCGGAACCGCTGGGGGCAACCACGATGTAGGTGCTCTCATCCGCTCTGGCTCGACCACGGGCCTGAGAACGTGAAAAACATCAAGTAAATGGAAGGGTATGCTTTGCTTCAAACTCTCCTGGGTTTGGTCTGGAATAATACTCATTGCTCAGAACCCCAGACTTCAAATAATTTCCCCATTCCTGGAAAAGTTACTTATTATTCATTATAATAAGTCAGCTCTTTAAACTTAAAATGTCCTTAAATGTAAAATAGAGAAATAGCATTCCCGAGTGATGATGGTCAGGTCTCCACACCAGCCTTGAAAGGTCTCAGTAACATCTTGTCCAGCCTTTCTGTCCATGGGGACCATGAGCAGTGACTTGGGCTGGGGAGCCCTACTGCCTGGCAGGAGGGAAGGATGATAAAGGGCATCTCTGGTCTTGGCATCAGGGCTGGTGAGACTGCAGATGTGCTCCTGGCATCCTACAGTGGACCTGGAGCACTTCTTCCCATGGAAACAATAAAGAGACAAATCTCTATACTTCTCTTCATAAAGTGATATTTGGGTGCATTTTGAGTGATAGAAATGTGGTGTGGCTCCAGAGCCTATCAATTATAACATTATCCTCAAGGAAAAAAATGCATTTTTGAGTAACATACCTCTGACTTACAAATAAACTCCTGAAATAAAATTATTTCCTGATTAGATGGCTGTCAGGTTATCTTAGTCATCTATGTCTTGCCTTCCATCTAAGGATGCAATTTATAGTAGGAATAAAAGTCCTTTGGTTAATGTTATGAGAAAAATATTGTACCTATTAATCAGTCTAACTCCTAACATACTCAACAAAAGGTAACTATATACTGCTAGCATAGGTGGCTAAAAGACAAAGTGAAATTTCAATGGAAATTGGGACACCTCGCTTATTTATTTATTGCATTTATAAGTCTGCTATCACTCAACATTTCACCATGAAAAACTTCAAACATATAAAAAAGTTGAACGAATAAGGGAGAAAAATATAGAACCAGTGAGGCTACCTAAGATTTAGGTGTGATACTTTGTCAGACATTTGTGAGATAGTGCAATTCAGATTCCTGGCCCCACAGGAGCTCACAGACAGCCTAGGAATAAGAAGGCTCCTTTGGATGCATAAAAATGGGGCCAGAGGATTATAGTGTCAGGAAATCTTAGGACACAGAAATAACAACCAAAGAAGAGTTTTTTGATATGAGTTAAACCACAGTCATATAAATAAAAGAACTGCATGGTTCTTTAATATTGCTCTTTCAAGCCAGCTGTGGTGGTGCACGCCTATAATCCTAGTACTTGGGAGGCTGAGATAGGAGGAAAGCAGGCTCAAGGCCATCCTCATCAATTTAGTGAGGCCCTCAGCAACTCACAGTGAGAACCTGTCAAAGTAAAAAGTAACATAGGCTGAGGGTATAACTCTGAGGTAGAATGCCTCTGGGTTCAATCCCCAGTACTCCCACACACACACACACACATTCAAACAACACACACACAAAAGATTGCTTTTTTAGCAGAAAAAGAGATATGATTTTTAAAGTTAAAGACATGTTTTGTGTTATTTTACTAAAAGAATGCAAAATTAAAAATTGGCATATTAGATAGAGGTGTCTGAATGTACCTGGACCATGGCTATTTCATTAGTGATGAGACCATAACGGATAATGATATTACATTCTTTGATATCCAGACCTTCTTCTGCCACTGTGGTAGCGATAAGCAGATTTATTTTTCCAGTGCGAAATTTACTAATGACTTCTTTTTGTTCATTCTGTGGAAACATTTTAATAAATTAAATTTTGTGATGCTAAACACATTAAAATCTTCTAATTAGGAGAAGAAATAATAAATTGCAACTGGTCAGTGTAAATCAAAGGATTAGATCATACACGGATTCGCTGCCATCTGTTTTTGGCATTGAACAAAGACATGATGGGGAGACAGCATTTGATTTCCAATCTGGGATTACCACACAATAACAAAAATATTTCCATCCTCCAGTCTGGAGGTGGGAAGACCATCACTCATGCCAAGGAAATAAATTGATGCGTGATTCGGGAGGAAGAAAGGAGGAGATGCTGTTGGCCGAGAGGAGGATACAGCAATGGGAGGCTGAAATGGGCTTTTGTTTGCATGCATTCACTTCAGAATGTCTAATACTCAGAGAGTAAGAGGCTGTGACACTTTTATAGATTGCTGAGTTCTGAGTCTCAGAAAAAATGCACACTGTATACTTCATTTGGTCACTTTAAGAATTGTTCAGGCAAGAAACATGAATTATTCCTGAAAGGATTCATAAGAAACTAAAAATATTGGCTGCCTTCAGGGAGGGGAGGTGGGAGAAAGGACAAGAGTGCTATGCCTTATATCTCACTAAGTATGAGCAAAGTAAATATATGGCCTACTCAATAAATAAGATAATATAAATAAAATAGAAGATAGTTTATTAAAATTTAAGGTTTCTAAAAAACTATCTGGATTTTGAAATTTAATAATAATATATAAAAATATCTCCTCTGAGCCAGGTATAGTAGTGGCACATGCTTGTAATCCCAGGACTTGGGAGGTTGAGACAGGAGGATCGCCAGTTCAAGGCCAACCTCAACAATTTAGCGAGGCTTTCAGCAGCAACTTAGTGAGACCCTGTTTCAAAATGAAAAATAAAATAGGGATGGGGGTGTGGTTTGAAGGCAGAATGCTCCTGGGTTTGACCCCCAGTACCACACACAAAAAATATGTATATGTATGTATGTATATATGTAATATATGTATATATATTTAAGATATATATATGCATATATATATATGCATAAACTTAGCCTGATAGAGTCAGTGATGTTTTATTTTCATGACTACTCTACCAAAGCTGTTGTATATTTGGTACACATTCATGCTATCTTTTGTCCCTATGTGTTAAACAAAATAACCCTGCCAGATCAACCATGTGTTCTCTCATCCCCTTTCCTTTCTTCTTAGAGGCATCATGAGTTTTTATTTGAATCTTAATTTTTGGAGAAAGGCCCCTCTTGAGTGTTTGAAAATTTCTCTATTGTGCCCCCACATCCACTGATGAAACTAACATGTCCTTGGATGTTAGCAGAAGACTTCTGGGCCATAGTTCAAAGGACTCACTTTAATAATGAAATTTCAGACAAAGTGTCAGATCCTCAAATCACATCAAGTAGACCCTATTCCAAGTGGGTCAGTTCACTCCAGTTTATCAGGTGAGGCTGCCGGGGAGTGGGGATGGGAGTATGTTCTATATTTGGGCATATAGCCCCCAGGTTCACAGTGGATATAAAGCAATAAGTAGTTTAAAAACAGGCTTTTCATTTGCACCTCATCTCTTTTCATATAGGAGCTGGGGCCACTCATGATCGTAACTCTAACAATAAAATATAAACTGAAAAATAGGACCCCGAGAGAAAAAACATCGATGTGTCATTTGTGAGGATGAGCACAAGGTTCATTTGTGAGGATGAAACTAAGGTTCAGTTTTGCCTTTCAGCTTCCTAAAAGCAAGGGCCAAACATGGAAACATTAAGTGAACCCGTTTTCACCCACGAGGAGGAAACAAACTTATTACACAAAGAACATCGTGCTTTCTGTGGCACTAAATCTTAGAAGCATATACAGGGCACTTTGAGAGCTACAGTGGACAATTTCAAGAGTTTTGTTTTCTAAACAAAGAACAAAACAGACTTAGTTTGCTTGGTTGGCCTGAATAATGATTATAACAGAACTGAAGTACCTCCTTGTCCAGAGAGGCTCAGGGTTGATAAGACTTTAGCTTTCAGAAGAACATTTGAAAACATCACCTCAATTTCACCCATGCTTGTGATGTCTACAAGTGTCCTTTTTCTCTCCCAAATGTTTTTTTTTAATGTGCACACAGTAAATATAATGAAATAAAAACAAAACAAAAAAACCTTACAAAGAAGAATACCTCTCAAAACCCCAAATCTCTAACACATTGAATACTTTAATTTTTCTAAATTCTCTTGCAGGTTTCATGCTATGCAAACATATTTTTGCATAGTTCAAATGATAATACACACATTTTTATGAGGGCTTAATTTTTTCACTTTTTATTGTAAGCATTTCTATACATTGTTAAGTTTAAATGTCACTCATTTTTGCAAAAGAAATTCAACTTAGAAAGTTCCCCCAAGCTGAGCATGATGGCACATGCCTGTAATCCCAGTACTTGGGTAGCAGAGTCAGGAGGATTGCAAGTTTGAAGCCAGCCTCAGCAACTTAGTGAGGCTTTCAGCAATTTAGCAAGACCCTGTTTCAAAGTAAAAAATTTAAAAAAAGAGTTGGGGGTGTAGCTTGGAGATAGAATGCTGCTGGATTCAATCCCCAGCACCACAAAAAAAGATAAAAAAGAAAGTTACTCCAAGAATGTGAAAAAATGGACTCTTATGACAATGTTTAGCTTATTAACTACCACAGGTTAGATTGCTGTTAAACTCGAGCTTTATTCCAAGTGTTTTATTTTGCAGCTGTATTTGCAGGGCAATGGGGGAATGAATGAAAACACTACAAACTTGAGAAGAGTAAGAGCAGGTAAGGGAGAAGTCCAGAAGCATGTCTGTACCTGTGTCATAGGCTTGAACTCGCTGCTGTGCCCAGCTCCAATCAGATGGTGTGCTTTGACTCCTACTTCTGCAAATTTTTCATTTTCACTAATCCACTGGGCCAGGGCATATGTGCTCTGTCGTGTTTTTGTAAAAATGATTCCTCGGGCTGATTCCTCAGTCTTAGTATATTGTTCCAATATGGTGTTTCTTAATTTGGTCAGCTTTTCATTTTCATGCTCTGGGTTTTCAGCCAGGTTTTTCAACATTTTCGCATTTTCTTTAAGAAATAATTATAATTATTAATATTAACTTGATTTAGTTATTCCACTATATGCATGTGCATGTATCAAGATGCCATGTTATATACCATAAATATCTACAATTTTATTTAATTAAAAATAAGTGAATATTTGGGCAGGGTGGTACACACCTGTAATCCTAGTACTTGGGAGGCTGAGACAAGAGAATGGTAGGTTTGAGGCCAGCGCTAGGTAACTTAGAAGTACCCTGTTTTGAAATAAAAAATAAAAATGGCTGGGTGTGTAGCTCAATGGTAGAACAAACACCTCTGGGTTCAATCCCTAGTACCACAATAAATAAACAAAAATTAAAACCTATTTAAAAAGAAAATTAGTATGAATTAATAAAATGTACAAAATTACACTGAAAGAGTTTAGGTAATGGTATACTGAGAAATGACTCACCTATAGTTAATCTTGTATCATATCTAATAATCAGGTTGTTCTAATTTAAAAAGTTATTGCAAAAATTTTGATAATAAAACTGTATGATTAAATTATTGGTTATGATCATACAACTAACAGTTAATCTGGTTGCATCAATTATGAACAACTACAATCTGAGTGGGATTTCATCTTTCAAAATGTATCTTTAAGAGGGCCTTTTGGAGTCAAACTTGGTGGCACATGCCTGTAATCCCAGTACTTGGGAGGCTGAGACAGGAGGATTGCAGGTTCAAGGCCAGCCTCACCAACTTCGTGAGGCTCTCAGCAACTTAGCAAGACCCTGTTTCAAAACAAAAACTAAAACAGAGCTGGGGGTGTGGCTTGGAGGTAGAATGGCCCTGGGTTCAATCCCCAGCACCAAACAAACAAAAAACTAAAGGACCTTTTGGAGCGCTAACAAGAAGCAGTAGGTTCAAGTTAAAGAGGTAAATATATGAGACCATTCAATACATGTTACTTTGAAACTTACCTGAAAATAGATCCATGAGGAATTTTTCTGTGCCATCCTGTTTTGAAGGCTTCTTTAAATCAGCCTCCTCTGCATTCCCATCACAGTCACCATCATCCTCGCTATCATTGCTGTCATCTTCTAGAACGGCAAACTTCTTTTCCTTATCTTTATAGAAAGTCTCAAGGTGACTGTATGCATCGATCATTCGGATGGTGTCGTTAATTTGTAGGGCTTCATTGTACTTCCTCAAATGTTCTGCACAAACACGGTCCTTGCGATTTCCTTCTCTAGCAGCTAGAAAAGAATACATTACACAAGTAATAGTGAGCATGCAAAACCCCTACAATTGTGTTGTGAACCTTAACAAATGATGACTCCAAAATCAGCTTCACCTTAGTTCTGAAATGATTCAGTTAAGCCTCAAAATGTGCAGTGAGTTCAAAAAGGGGGAAATCTTTCCCCAATTCAGGACTTGCTGCTTGAGACACATGTACTTGATCCGTGGAGGAACACCATGCAAGACATATCAATGGGGCTGGCCTTTGGAGGCGGAGCTGTTAGTATTTATCTTAATACTTTAAGTATACAATCAATGAAAGAGAAAACGAGGTGATTTGGTACTTCTTTCCTTACATAACTAATTAGAACATGTTTATGCCTGTCCTATACAGAACACAGACATTCTATTTGATATTCCATTTGCTTTTAGTTTGCCTGTGAGTATGTGATATAATCATCTGAAACCTTGGTGTAAATATGGGATAAACTGCTAGATCAAAACCCAATTACAGCTGGGTGTGGTAGCACGCTCCTGTATTCCCAGTACTTGGGGGGGCTGACACAGGAGGATCTTAGGTTCGCAGTCAGCCTCAGCAACTTAGTGAGACCCTTTGAAATTCAGTCAGACCCTGTTTCAAAAATAAAAAGGGTTGGGGGTCTAGCTCAGAGGTAGAAATCCCCTGGGTCCAATACACACACACACACACACACACACACACACACACACACTAAATACCTTTTTTTTCCATTTGAATGGCCCATTGCTCGTAATGCTGAGTTCCAAAATCTGACTTTGGACTCATTTGGAAGTGACCTTGAATGCTTGTCATTAGTTTTAGAAGTTTCTCTTTAAACGGATCCTGAAAAATAGATTATACACTTATTTTACCTATTTATGTTGTTATGGAATAACATTATCTTTGTTAAAATAATTTACATGGTATAATAAATTTGATTCAGAACGTTTGCCTAGACAAAGTAATAGGATAATCTCTGATTGCTTCTTTGCAACATTGCATTTATTTTTGTCAGCTTCTTTTTTTTACCTCCGCCACCAAACCATGCCCACATGAAAATCATAGACCTCTGCCAGAATTTCCAATTTGAAGTCATACAAAAGTGAAGTTAAATTACTGTTATAAACCTTGAACGTTAAAGTTAATTGCAAAAACGCATACTGAATGAATGTCATTATTATTTAGAAAGCTTACAATCTACTTGAAAAAAATTACTCTTTGAAGAACTGGTTTCAGTATTATTTCTACCAAAATAAAAAGTTCAGCAGTTTAGAAAAAAAAAAAAACAGATACACAAGAGTGTAAGAGTCCATTTTTATAATGTTCAAAATCAGTCAAAACTCATCTTTGGTTTTAAAAATCAGGAGAGTAGTTCTCCTTGGGGAATTGGGGCTGGACAGGGGAATGATGGGATTTTGGGGTACTTGCAATGTTTTGTCTCTTGATCTGGGTTTTGTTTGTACAGGTATATTCAGTTTATGAAAATTCTGCAACCAGTAAACTTACGAATTTATACTTCTTCATGTATGTGTTATACTTCAATGAAAAGTATATTAAAAGTTAGGTAATTTTAAAAGATGGCAAATTCTTTTTTTTGTTGGTTTTTTTTTTTTT
>PVJS01030415.1:0-24109 GCA_004027185.1 Glis glis | reverse complement strand
GATCCTCTGGTCTCCGCCTCCCAAAGTACTGGGATTACAAGCGTGTGCCACCACACCCGGCCCCCAGCCCTATTTTTTATTCTTTATTTTGTAACAGGGTCTCACTAAGTTGCAGAGGGCCTCACTAAGTGGCTGAGGCTGGCCACGAACCTGCAATCCTCCTGTCTCAGCCTCCCAAGTACTGGAATTAAAAACATGTGCCAGCCGGGCGTGGTGGCACACGCTTGTAATCCCAGTACTTGGGAGGCTGAGACCAGAGGATCCGGGTTTGTGGCCAGCCTCAGCTAATTAGTGAGGCTTCTGCAACTTCTTGAGGCCCAGTTTCAAAATAAAGGATAAAAAATAGGGCTGGGGGTGTAGCTCAGAGGTAAAATGCCCCTGGGTTCAATCTCCCGGTACCGCAAAAAAAAAAAAAATGTGCCAGCACGCAATAGCTACAATTATTATACCACTATCTTTTTATACCTTTTGTGTGTGTGTTTTACTGGGGATTGAACACAGAGGCATTCTACCTCCAACCTATATCCCTAGCCTTAATTATTTTTTATTTTGAAACAGGGTCTTGCTAGGTTGTTCAGAGACTTGCTACATTGTTGAGGCTGTCCTTGAACCTGTGGTCCAAACCTATGATCCTCCTGTCTCAGCCTCCCAAATACTGGGATTAGACGCGTGCGCCACCATGCCTGGTTCCATTTTTCATTTTTTATACTCATCTTTTTCTTAAATTTTTTCATTAATTTGTTAGTACTTGTTCTTTGGTATTTTCTTTTTCTTTTTTTGCCTGCCACTGTAGTTTTTAAAACATTTTTGAGTTGAAAGAATGCACATATTTATGGGGTATACTAAGATATTTTAGCACATGCATATTAAGTAATGATCAAACTGGATGTGGTGGCACACAAATACTAGAATTACAGGCATGTGCCACCACACCTGGCTCATTTCTTAGTCTTTGTATGTCTTCCATGACCTTGACACTTTTAAAGAATACTGGTCACAGCCAGTCGTGGTGGTGCATGCTTGTGATCCCAGTACTTGGGAGGCTGAGACAGGAGAATCGCAGGTTGGAGGATAGCCTCAGCAAGTAGTGAGACTCTCATCAACCTAGCGAGACCCTGTTTCAAAATAAGAATAAAATAGGGCTGAGGGAGCCAGGCGTGGTGGTGCACGCTTGTAATCCCAGTACTTGGGAGGCTGAGACCGGAGGATCTGGTTTCGCGGCCAGCCTCAGCTACTTAGTGAGGCCCTCTGCAACTTCGTGAGACGCAGTTTCAAAATAAAGTATAAAAAAATAGGGCTGAGGGATAGTTCAGAGGTAGAATGCCCCTGGGTTCAATCCCCAGCACCAAAAAAAAAAAACCATACTGGTCAGGCTTGGTGCAGTGGCACACACCTGTACTCCCAGTACTTGGGAGGCCGAGGCAGAAAGATTGCAAGTTTGAGGCCAGCCTCTGCAAGTTAGTTAGAACCTGTTTCAAAATTTTAAAAAAAGGGCTGGGGTGTAGCTTATAGGTAGAGCACCCCTCGGTTCACTCCCCAGTAACACAGACACACACCACAGAGGAGAAAAAGGATACTGGCCAGTTATTTTATAAAATGGTCTGAATTAGTGTTCTGAAATTTCTCATGGCCTTGTGCTTTGATTCTATTTTTTTGTGACTATACATATATATCATAAAATTTGTCATTTTAATAATTTTAAAGTATACAGTCAGCAAC
This sequence comes from Glis glis, assembly GCA_004027185.1. Lineage (NCBI taxonomy): Eukaryota > Metazoa > Chordata > Mammalia > Rodentia > Gliridae > Glis > Glis glis. The sequence continues at coordinate 22,390 of PVJS01030415.1, read as the reverse complement.
ATAAAGCAAATTTATAATGTTGTGTAAGATGATCATCACTTTTTCCATACTTTTTAATTGATGAAAACTGTACACCAATGAAATAGTAACTCCCCAGCTGGGCATGGTGGCACATGCCTGTAATCCCAGTACTTGGGAGGCTGAGACAGGAGGATTGCTAGATCAAGGCCAGCCTCAGTAACCTAGCAAGGCCCTCAGCACTTAGTGAGACCCTGTTTCAAAATAAAAAATAAAAATAGGGCTGGGCATGTAGCCCAGAGTTAGAATGCCCCTGGATTAAATACTTAATACCAAAAAAACCAAAACAAAACACTAATAACTTGCCAGGGCATGGTAGCACATGCCTATAATCCCAGTAGTTGGAAGGCTGAGACAGGAGGATTGTAGGTTCAAGGCAGCCTCAGCAACTTAGTGAGACCCTGTTTCAAAATAAAAAATAAGCCGGGCGTGGTGGCGCAGGCTTGTAATCCCAGTACTTTGGGAGGCAGAGACCGGAGGATCCTGGTTTGCGGCCAGCCTCTCAGCTCTCTCTCTCTTTCTCTCTCTCTCCCTGTCTCTCTCTCTCTCTCTCTCTCTCTCTACTTAGTGAGGCCCTCCGCAACTTCGTGAGACCCGGTTTCAAAATAAATTATAAAAAATAGGGCTGGGGGTGTGGTGCGGAGGTAGAATGCCCCTGGGTACAATCCCCGGTACTGCAAAAAATAAATAAATAAATAAATAAAATAAAAAAAAATAAAAAGGGCTGAGGGTGTAGCTTTGACATAGAGTGCCCCTGGGTTCAGTCCCCAATACCAAAAAAAAAAAAACCCCAAAATTCCCCAGTCCATGTTTCCAAAGTACTCCCAGTCCAGTACTCCCAATTACTGGAATTACAAGTATGCGCCACCATGCCCGGCTTAATTAGATTTTAAAAGTTAGTTAGCAGCCAGGCATAGTGGCTCATGCCTATAATACCTGTAGGTGGGAGGCTGAGACAGGAGGATCACAGGTTCAAGGACAGCCTCAGCAAGTAGTAAGACTTGAATCAACCTAGCGAGACCCTGTTTCCAAATAAGAAATAAAATCAGGCTGGGAGTGTAACTTGAAGGTAAGATACCTCTGGGTTCAATCTCCAGTACCACACACACACACACACACACACAAAATTAGTTAGCATCCAGGTGTGGTGGCACATGCCTTTTTTTTTTTTTTTTTTGAAGTACCAGGGGTTAAACCTAGGGGCATTCTACCTCCGGGCTATACCCCCAGCCCTATTTTTTATTTTTTATTTTGAAACAGGGTCTCACTAAGTTGCGGAGGGCCTCACTAAGCAGCTGAGGTTGGCCGCGAACCCAGATCCTCCAGTCTCAGTCTCCCAAGTACTGGGATTACAAGCGTGTGCCACCATGCCTGGCTTGGCGCATGCCTTTAATCCCAGTACTTGGGAGGCTGAGACCGGAGGATCACAGGTTTGCAGCTAGCCTCAGCATCCGGGCCTGGTGGCGCACACTTGTAATCCCAGTACTTGGGTAGCTGAGACCAGAGAATCACAGGTTTGAGGACAGCCTCAGCAAGTAGTGAGACTCTCATCAACCTAGCGAGACCCTGTTTCAAAATAAAAATAAAAAATAGGGCTGGGGGTGTAGCTTGGAAGTAGAATGCCCCTGGGTTCAATTCCCAGTGCTACACACACAAAAAAATGTAAGCTAGGTACATTGGCACCTGCCTGTAATCCCAGTATTTGGGAGGCTAAAACAGGAGGCTTGCTGGTTCAAGGCCAGCCTCACCAGTTTAGCAAGGCCCTCCTCAGTTTAATGAGACCTGTTTCAAAAAATAGGATTGGCTGGGTGTGGTGGTGCATGCTTGTAATCCCAGTATTTAGGAGGCTGAGACAGGAGGATCGCAGGTTCGTGGCTATCCTCAGCTACTTAGTGAGGCCCTCCGCAACTTAGTGAGACCCTGTTTCAAAAATAAAGAATAAAAAATAGGACTGGGTGTATAGCTCGGAGGTAGAATGCCCCTGGGTTCAATCCCCAGTATTGCAAAAAAAAAAAAATAGAATTGGGGTATAGCTCAGAGGTAGATGCCCTTGAGTTCAATCCCTAGTACTGCAAAAAGTTTCCAAACAGAAGTGTGAGAACTACTTTTGTAGGTGAATGTTGGGTTGGTCAGTACTGCCTTGACTGGTGGGTTACTTGCTAAGACGTGGTACTGAGCTTGTTTTGTTTGCAGTTCCTGAGTTCTGGCTGGGCCTCATGAAGGCTCTTGCCACCTTGGTTTGTAATCATTGTAGCTGAGGAAGCTGGTTCTCAGTGACCAAAGTTGGCTCATTTCCTCCTTTGAATACATAACATTGGATTTTTTTATTCCATTAAAAAGATCATTTGGCTTACTTGAATTTCATTATAACAGTAGGTATTTTTTAATGTTTATATGTTGGCTATTGGTCAGTTCCAAATTTGAAAACTGCAGAGCTTGCATAGCTTCTATCCTTGAAGAACCTTGGTGCCTGCAACAGCAGGAGGTTGGTAGGCTGCAGTCACTGAGACCAGAAAACCCATCAGTCTGCTGAGAGCCTACATACATACTGTGTTCCTTTTTCTTCATACTTTACTCTGCTTAGCTTTTATTTCTTTTCTTTTTAGAATGGGGGTTGAACCTGGTCTCTTTCTTTCCTTTTTTTTTTTTCTTTTGGTACTGGGGATTGAATTTAGGGGCATCTACCTCTGAGCTACACCTCCACCCCTATTTTATTTTTATTTTTGAAACAGGGTCCTGCTAGGTTGATGAGAGTCTCACTACTTGCTGAGGCTGTCCTAGAACCTGGGATCCTCCTGTCTCCAGCCTCTCAAGTACTGGGATTATAGGATTATAAGCGTGTGCCACCACGCCCGGCTGTTTCTTTCCTTTTTTTTTTTTATTTTTTGGTACTAGGGATTGAAATCAGGGGCATTCTACCTCTGAGCTATACCTCCAGCCCTATTTTATTTTTATTTGGAAACAGGTCTTGCTAGGTTGCTGAGGCTGTCCTCAAACCTGCGATCCTCCTCTCTCTGCCTCCCAAGTACCAGGATTACAGGCATGCACCACCGCACCCAGCTGGTTTCTGTTTCTTAATGACATATGCCTTCCAAGTCCCACAAATAGTGTATGCAGGTACACTATTTTCTCTTGTAAGAGGTAGGCATGTTTGATTTTTTTGTAACAGGGTGTGACTTTTGTCTTTGCTTGATAATTCTTTAAGAGGTAAAATTGTCGTAGGTATATTGTTTCTAAACTGCCCTGTAATTCTCCACTTTGTTCTCTTGTACAGATTCATCCTTCAATTTCCATAGCACCCCTGGCTTGTAAATGCTCCTACCACAAATAGTAGACCTTGGGCCTCCTCTAATAGTCACTTGTACCAACTTTAAGCAAGTCTTTTTAAACTCATATCATTTGCTCAGAATCACATCAGAATAATTTAGAAAGCAAAATTGTTTAATCAAGGGTTTAACATCAATTTGAGCCTACATACAGACTTCCAGGATTCAGCTCCATTTCCCATCACTCGGGCAAGTCTCGTAATCTGCTGCTCTGTGCACAGAGCATATTTCTTTTCAGATTCACATGTGGCTTTCATTTCATTTCCAGAATTGAACTTGATAGACTTTTTTTCTTTTTGACCACTGGTCTGTATGGAAGATAAAGGCTTTTGCTTTCCGAAATTGTTCACTCTGTCAGGGTGGTGCCACATGCCTGTAATCCTGTACTTGGAAGGCTGAGATGGGAGGATTGCAGGTTCAAGGCCAGCCTCAGCAACGGAGCAAAACCCTGTTTCAAAACAATAAATAAAAGGGGCTGAGAGGTATAGGTCAGAGGTAGAATGCTCCTGAGTTCAATCCCCAGTACAGAAAATGTTCACTCTTACTAGCTAAGTCAAGTAGGCCGGTCCTCCAGTGGCCCTCCAAGTGCATTACTCTGTTCCAAGTCATTGAGAAACTTGGTCTTAAAGCAATGGACTGAGTACTTGAAGAGTAGACAGTATCCTACTCACTTGGCGTGGTTTGCCTCTGAGGCTATCTATCTACAGACAAAATAGCTACTATTTATTGGCACTTTGTCTTGGGCACTTATTTAGCTGTTTTACATTAATTAATTCATTTTTCTTTATGAGCTAATAGGTAGGTTTCCCCACTTTACTGGTAAGGAAACAGAGGCCTAGAAATGTTGTTAGTGATTAAAGGCTATGAACCCAGGTGATCCAGAGCCAGTGCAATTGTTAGAACCAGGCTTTCTTTCTTTCTTTTTTTTGGGGGGGGGGTACTGGGAATTGAACCAGGGGCACTCTGTCTCTGAGCTACACCCCAGCCCTGTCCGATTTTCTGTTTTGAAACAGGGTCTTGCTAAGTTAGGGAGGAACTCACTGGGTTGCTGAGGCTGGCTGCAAACCTGTGATCCTCCTGTCTCAAGTCTCCCAAGTTACTGGGGTTACAGATGTGCGCTAGCGCACTCGACTTAAAACCAGCTTTTCTTGACTGTGGAGAGTCCTTCACCCCAGGCTTCACTTGTGCCTACACAGTACAAGGTGCAGGCTAAGCATCCCTCATTCAAAAACCTGAAATCGTCCAGAATCTGAAACTTTTTGAGTGGCAACATGAATCCTACAAGTTGAAAACTCCACACCTGACTACATGTAACAAGTTGCAGTTAAAATGCAAGCTCAGCCAGGTGTGGTGGTGCACGCTTGTAATCCCAGTACTTGGGAGGCTGAGACAGGAGGATCACAGGTTCGTAGCCAGCCTCAGCTACTTAGTGAGGCCCTCCGGAACTTAGTGAGATCCTGTTTCAAAATAAAGAATAAAAAATAGGGCTGAGGGTAGAGCTCGAAGTAGAATGCCCCTGGGTTCAATCCCCAGTAGTGCAAAAAAAAAAAAAAAACACACAGGCTCTCTAAAAGTTTTGTACAGTATTATCTTCAGGCTATATGTATAAGATATGTATGAAACATAAATTAGTTTCGTGTTTACATTTCGGTCCCAACCCCAAGATATCTTATTATGTATATGCAAATGTTCCAAAATCCTAAAAAATCTAAAACACTTTTGGTCCCAGGCATTACCGATAAGGGATACTGAACCTATAGTTTTCTTAGGATTAGCTCCCATCAGGGTGGGCCAAAAAATGTCTGATAGACTGGGTGTGGGGGCGCACGCTTGTAATCCCAGTACTTGGGAGACTGAGACCGGAGGATCCGGGTTTGTGGCCAGCCTCAGCTACTTAGTGAGGCCCTCCGCAACTTAGTGAGACCCTGTTTCAAAATAAAGAATAAAATATAGGGCTGGGATTGTAGCTCAGAGGTAGACTGCCCCTGAGTTCAATCCCCAGTACCGCAAAAATAAGTAAGTAAGTAAGTAAGTAAGTAAGTAAATAAATAAATAAATAAATAAATAAATAAATAAATAAATAAATGAATAAAATTGGTAGCCAACAAGTAAGCACCTCACAGCAAGGACAGTTTTCTAGATTTGACTGTCCTGTTTGGTGGCGCACACGAGGTGTTGAGATTGAATGCAGCGGCATTCTACCTCTGAGTTATACCCCCATCCCTATTTTATTTTTTATTTTGAAACAGGGTCTCACGAAATGCTGTCTGGCCTCAAACCTGTGATCTTCCTGTCTCAGTCTCCGAAGTACTGGGATTACAGGCATGTGCCACCACGCCCAGCTCTTTCTTTTTTTTTTTTAAACAACTCCTCTCGCCTATAAAGAAAAAGTAAGAAGCTTTTGTGTCTAGATCTTAGCTGTATATATTTTGTCCTATGAAACAAACTCCAGTTTTTACTTTACAGCCTTCTATGTGCTGCTCGCTCTTAGCCTTGACTGCCAAGAACTCTGAGCACTGTCGCTGTTAGTGCCAGGCCTCTGCACTGTCGCTGTTAGTGCCAGGCCTCTGTTTGCATTTGGGACTTGCCATTCAGTCCTGGGAGCTGAACTGTCGGCATCCTGCTGGGTCCTCTTCACCCATTGCTGGTGTAATATGCCACTGCTTCTTGTTTGCATTTTCTTGGTATTTCTTTGGTTCACATCTCTCTTGAAGCTGGTCCCCATAGATATACTTGCGGCCCTCCTAAGACATCTTACTGGGTGTCGTTGCTGTGTGTCCTACAGAATTTTAGTTAAATGTGTGTGCGGTTTGATTTACTTTCTTATTTAATCTTGGCAATGGTGTCTCTTTTCTTTTCTATTTTTCTTTTTTTGGGGTTGTGATTCTAGGGATTGAACTCAGGGCACTCAACCAGTGAGCTACATCCCCAGCCCCTTTTTCAATTTTGAGACAGGGTTTCATTAAGTTACCCAGGCTGTCCTCAAACTTGAGCTCCTCCTGCCTCAGCCTCCCAAGTAGCTCGGATTATAGGAGTCCACCACCGTGCCCAGCTGGTGCCTTTTCTTTGAAGTTGCCAACATGGGGTGTGATTAAGGGATGCATTACTGCCCTTGATTCAAGTCTCACCTTACCACTTGTGCCCCTCTTGCTGCCCTAGCAGAAAAGGAAAAGGGGAGCCCGGCATTGGCAGTGCAGGCCTGCAATTCCAGTACTTGGGAGGCTGAGACAGGAAGATCGCAGGTTTGAGGACAGCCTCGGCAAATTATTGAGACCCTGTTTCAAAATAAAAATAAATAAAATAAAGCCAGGTGTGGTGGCACACGCTGTAATCCCCAGTACTTGGGAGGCTGAAACAGGAGGAGTGTGGTGGCGCACGCTGTAATCCCCAGTACTTGGGAGGCTGAGACAGGAGGATCACAGGTTCTAGAACAGCCTGAGCAAGTAGTGAGACTCTCATCCACCTAGTGAGACCCTATTTCAAATTAAAAATAAAAAATAGGGCTGGGGGTGTAGTTCAGAGGTAGAATGCCTCTGGACTTAATCCCCAGTACCACACACACAAAAAAAAAAAAAGAGAGAGAGAGAGAGAGAGAAAAGGAGGGGGAGTTTGACTATATGGCTGTGTTTGTGTTCAAAGCTGATTCACTTCTCCAAAATCATGGTTCTGTGCCATTTTTAAATTACTTTAGAACCCATCTCTTTTTGTTAGAGTGGAAAGGAAAAGCCAAGGTCCACATGAATGACTCTGAGGAGCATACACCCTGTGGGCTTTCATGAGAGTGGTTCTCCCCTCCCCGTACCCCAGCACATTTCTCTGTCTCAGCCACACAGGTGTTCTCAGGTGATGTGGCCACCACTTCCTTGGAGAGCGTGGCAGTGTTTTCCTTGATAATGAAAAGGCTGGCATAATGGGTTAGGTCCACAGGGGCTCTGCCCTTCTGTACTGTATTCCCAGGGAGAAAGCGCTCCACCTTAATTACCAACGGCATGCTGGCAGAGAGGTGTGGCTGCTAATTGATTAGATGACAGTCCCTTGCATGGATGTGGAACTGTTGGAGTGGTTTTGTTCTGTTTTTTCAAGTAAACAAATAGATTTGGGCCAAGTAAGTTGATTTTGGAGAGATGAAGATCTGCGCAGGGATTCCCTTTATTAATCTCTTGTTGGTGTCACTTCTGTGTTCTTATTTTCTTTACTTTTGTTTTCTTTTTTTTTTTTTACGTGGTGCTGGGGATGGAACCCAGGGCCTTGCATAGGCTAAGCATATGCCTGACCACTGAGTGATATCCCCAGCCCCATCATTCTCTAACTTGGTAGTAGGAAGTCCTGAGTCGACCTGGCTTCCGTTTTGGTGCAGGTGGTGAGTAATGTCTCTTCCTACCCTGCTCTCCCTCTGGTATGCCCCTTTCTGTTTGTCAGGACCAGATTCCTTTATTTGGTTTGATTTTCATTCCCTCCTTCTGTCATGGAATGGTTGAACCCTATTCTGAAATATATTTTTAAGATAGTGTTTAAAAAGCAAACACCCTGCCTTCTTGAAACCACAGAAACTGCCTGTGAAACAGCCGATAGGGCAGGCTGCCAAATCTAGACTGTTAAAACCAATCCCTTAATGACAGAATGTCAAACACTGATGTTAAACCTTCATTACGATTGTGGTGTAAGGATTTTTCTGAATAATAAATGTTTAGATGCTGAACTCCTGGTTTCACATTCGGCATGCTTACACTATAAAATTCTCCATGGTAAACCACTCCAGAAGAATCTTGTGTAGCTAATCTGCTGTATGCTGCAAGGAAAGGTTTTTTTTTGTGTGTGGTACTGGGATTGAACCCGGGGCATTTCACCTCCGAGCTACACCCCCAGCCCTATTTTTTATTCTTTATTTTGAAACAGGGTCTCACTAAGTTGCAGAGGGCCTCACTAAGTAGCTGAGGCTGGCCGAAAACCCAGATCCTCCATTGTCAGCCTCCCAAGCACTGGGATTACAAGCGTGTGCCACCATGCTGGGCTAAGGAAAGGTTTTAAACAAACCTGTTTCCATTCACCCTTGTCTGCATTTTTTTTTTTTAATTCTGGGAAGTGATTTTCTTTGGCAGTGATTTGGACCCATCCTCTCACCAGCTTTTCCTATTTTTAAGATAGGAGAAGGCCGGGTGTGGTGACGCATGCTTGTAATCCCAATACCTGGGAGGCTGAGACAGGAGGATCTGGGTTCTCAGCCAGCCTCAGCTACTTAGTGAGGCCCTCCGCAACTTAGTGAGACCCTGTTTCAAAATAAAAGAATAAAAAAATAGGGCTGGGGGTGTAGCTCAGAGATAGAATGTCCCTGGGTTCAATCCCCAGTACTGCAAAAAAAAAAAAAAAAAGATAGGAGAACTAGCTTCAGAATTGTGTCTTTCCCCCAACAGAGGGCCTGGGCCTAATCTTTATACCCAGGCTCTGAACTAACTTTTCTTTTTTGAGATAGCATAGAATCTCCTATTTGTCTAGGGAATTTTATTTCCTTCCAAGCACCTTTAGGAACAAGTGTGTATTTCTCCTTGCTCTTTTTTTTTTGCGTGTGTGTGTAGTACTAGAGATTGAACCCAGGGATAGTCTACCTCCAAGCTATACCCCCAGCCCTATTTTTCATTTTATTTTTATTTTTAAATTTATTTTGTAGTATTGGGGATGGAGCCCAGGGGCATTCTACCTCCGAGCTATACCCCCAGTCCTATTTTATTCTTTATTTTGAAATAGGGTCTCATTAAGTTGCGGAGGGCCTAAGTTGCTGAGGTTGTCCTCGAACCCGCGATCCTCGTCTGAACCTCCCAAGTCCTGGGATTACAAGCATGCGCCACCACACCCAGCTTATTTTTTATTTTGAAACAGGGCCTCACTAAGTTCCTGAGGGCCTCACCAAGTTGCTGAAGCTGGTCTCAAACTTGATCTTCCTGTCTCAGCCTCCCAAGTACTGGGATTAGATTACTGGCATGTGCCACCATGTCCGGCTTCTCCCTAGGGTCTTTTGAGGAGCTCTGAAACTGCTGGAAGCCTGATGGATAGGGTACAATTTAAAAACTGGTGTCAGTGTGAACTGAGCTATAGCACCTGTTGAATGGGAATTAAGGACAGAGACCAGGCCTGACAAGCAACAACTGGGAAATAATAAACGCGCCTTACTAATCACAGCCAGCATTGAGATGGGGCGTCTGGTGTAGAACTTCAGGAACCCCTTCCAAATCTTTGCCAAGATAACCAGCTTCAGTTCCTGTTGCCAGGGCCTTTTTCTGACTTCATTTCTGTGGTAAGAGTCCTGAGCAACTTTTAAAATTTTGTGTCTTGTCTTTGTTTATATATTGACTCTGACTCTGGTTTCCAGGCAGTGATGAAGGACAAGGAAGACTGAGTGATTGATTCTTCAGTGAGCCTCCCTGAGTCGTCGTCCTCTCACACCTGCCCTTCATGACTCTCGCCATGCTGTGCTCAGTGCAAGGGCAGCCCCAGTCACTGCAGGCCCAGGGACTAGACACATGCTGGTGGTCCTCACTGGAAGCCAGGCAGAGGATCTTCCCATCTTTTTTTTTTTTTTGCGGTACTGGGGATTGAACCCAGGGGCTTTGTACCTCCAAACTACACCCCCAGCCCTATTTTTTATTCTTTATTTTGAAATAGGGTCTAAGTCACAGAGGGCCTCACTTAAGTAGCTGAGGCTGGCCACAAACCTGTGATCCTCCTCTCTCAGACTCCCAAGTACTGGGATTACAAGTGTGCACCACCACGCCCTGCAGATCTTCCCATCTTTTAGCCCATTGTTCCTCTGAAAAATAACAAAGGCCACAGACCACTAATAAATTGGGGCAATTAGACAAACAGTAACTTCAGTTCTTGGATTTGGTCCCTTGCTGGATTTTGTGAGTTTTGCTTATCTCTTCTACTAGACTGTCAACCCCTTTGAAGTCTGGGCTATATTTTACCCTCTGTGTATCTTTTTCCCCCAGAGCCTATTGGGGTGTTTTGCATATGGTTGGCTTTCAATGTATTATTTGCAAAATAAAAAGTAAGAAAGAGACTGGAGATGTAGCTCAGTGGTAAGGCATGGACTTAGCATTTGAAAGGTCTTGGGTTCTATCCCTAGCACTGCAAAAAAGTAAAAATAAGAGCCGGGTGTGGTGGCACACGCTTGTAATCACAGTACTTGGGAGGCTGAGACAAGAGGATCGCAGGTTTGCGGCCAGCCTCAGGTACTTAATGAGGCCCTCCACAACTTAGACCCTGTTTCAAAATAAAAAATAGGGCTGGGGGTGTAGCTCGGAGGTAGAATGCCCCTGGGTTCAATCCCCAGTACTACACACACACAAAAAAGTAAAAACAAAAATTGTAACATGAGTATTTTCCATTATAATCACCCACAGGGAAGTGTGTCCATATTGCTTTGTAAACCAGACATTGGTCTCTCTCCAGTTCTTTGGCCTTTTAAGTCACAAGTCTCAATCAGTATCTTAATCAGGTGCAGTAATAAGAAGGACTCTTTGCATTGGGGATATAGCTGAGTGGTAGAGCACTTGCCTCACATGCTTGAAGCCCTGAGTTTGATTGCCAGCACCACAAAAACAAAACTACTTTTTGAGGATGAGGGGAAGGTTTACAGTCTTGCTGGATTAAGAACTCCGAGGAAACCACAGGGAGAGAATGAGTGGCTGAGGAATCCCTGTCTGGCTTCCTGAAATAGGACCAGTGCCAGAAAGCCAAGCCCTCCTGGATTTGCTGAGTTCTGTTCTTGCTGCTTACTTACACTCAGACCTCTGCTTGAGCTGTGCTTCTGGTTAACTGGCCTCGTCCTTTCCGCTCTGTGATGGGTGAACAGGCACGCCGAGTGTTGGCAATTTTGTCCAGAGTTGGCGAGATCATGCGCTCTGTGTCAGAAGGCTGCAGTTATTTATAGGGGAGAAAAGCTCAGGAGCATGGCACAGGAAGAACTGACTTCACACCACTCAGCGCCTGGCGGTGACGAGCACCCCGCTTTTTCTTTGAGCATCTCGGAGATCAGTTGCTTTTCTCCCATCCAAGTCCTCACCAGGCCTGACCCTGCCTAGTTTCCGCGATCACAGGAGACTGGGCACATTCAGAGTGGTACGGCGTAGCTAGTTGCTTTTCTGAATGGACCAGAGATACCAGGAGGTCAGGAGCCAGGTTTTCCAGAACCATCGTGGGTAGGGCAAGAGTGAAAGATGACCAGTTTCTCCTTTCTTCTTAATTCCCTAGTCTTTGTGGTGCGAAAGTTGCATCTCACTTTCCCATCTCCCGTTTTGAACCCGTGAGGACGGCACCAGCTGTGCAGGGTGGGGGAAGAAGGACCTGTTAGACTGGTCTGCTTGAGTCTGCCTCCCCTCCCCCTCCCCTGGGCAGGGAGACTGAAACTGCTGCTTGCTGGGCTTTGCCAAATCAGTTTCTCCTCACGGATTACCTACTCGTGGCAGGCAGGTAGCTCCCCACCCAGGAGCCCCAGAGGAGCCAGCTGCTGTGGGAACCACGCGGGTGGGGGCCGGCGCTAGGCTTTAGGTGTGCCACTCACCCCACCAGGGGCTGTGCCTACGCAGCTGCTCACGAAGGCTCAGCCCTAGGGCCTGCGGGAAATAGACTGTCATGGTGCCTTTCCCTGCGCCTTGTGGCCACATTTCTGGTATTGAGAGAGGCTGGGAGGAGTAAGGAGCTTGTAAACGGGGTAAGTGAAGTCTAAGGAGGGAGAGAGGATTCTTCCCTAGGGCACCTTGAGTTTAGGTTGTAATATCTCTAAGGTGAACTACTGGGTTTTTGTTTTGTTTTTTGTGTTACTGGGGATCGAACCCAGGGGCGTTCTACCTCCAAGCTATGCTCCCAGCCCTTTTTAATTTTTTTGTTTTGAAACAGCCTCTCACTAGGTTGCTGAGAGTCTCACTACTTGCTGAGGCTGTCCTCAACCTGCCATCCTCCTGTCTCAGCCTCCCAAGTACTGGAATTACAGGTGTGTGCCATCGCACCTGGCGTGAGCTACTAATTTCTGGAGTCGTTACCTTTAATATTTTCACCCCTCCGCAGAAGAGGTTCTCCAGTGCGTGAGCCTGGTGTCCGAGACATGTTAGGTGAGGTTTACTTATGCAGCCAGACTTTTAGGCAGGTTGACTTGACGTCAGCCAAGGTCAGGAAGTGGTTTCAGGACATGCAGCCTTTGCTCACTTCCTGCTGTGGTGTCAGGGACAGGGCTGGAGGGCTTGTGAGCACCGAGGCACTGAGAGCTCGCACATCCACACAGCACCGACCCTCGGAGCTTGTCTCGGGCCCCACATTTAACAAGTGTGGAAACACAGTTCCCAAGAGGGTGAATGACTTGTTCAAGGTTACATAACTTGTTTGGGCAGAACTGGGTCTAGAATAGATCTCCCTTGGGGCCCTTGGCGCTGTTCCCCCATTGCCCCCACTTCAGAGGCAGTGGTGCTGCTTAGAAGGCCTGTGTGGGGACTGTGCAGGCCTCATGGCAGGAGGCAAGCTGGGAAAGGACAGGTGGAAGGGCGCAGGCCCCAGCTTCACACTGGGAAGAGCCCTGAAATCCTGCCAGAGACCGCGTCCATCGAGGTGCCAGAGGCCCTGGAGAATGGATTTAAAAAGTGGGCACCAGCATTCTAGCCCTGGCCCAGGTAGAAGGAGTCACATAGGGCAGGCTTCTGTTAAGTAAGAGCTATTAGGTAAGAAGTCACTCTGAACAGAGCGGGAAAACCCTGACCCTCTGACCTTCCAGCATGACTAGGAAAGCATTTCTGGAGAGCCTACTAGGTGCCATGCACTGTGCCTGGGTGCGACAACACAGAAACAATTGAGTCTTGGAAATTTCCCCGAGGCTGCTCTCAGTGTTGTGTAATAGTGACCAAGAGTCAGGAAGGAGACCGGCCTCTGAGCAGCGGTGGAGTCCTGGGGTTGAGTGGGAGAGTGCTGGTGGGACACACTGGAGACCCCTGAAGTGAGCGGAATGGATGGATAGAGCGAGCGGGGAAAGCATTCCAGAGGACGTGATGTCTGAGCCGAGGCTCGCCAGGAAGAGGAATGGAAGGGAAGGGTCCCAGGTGGTGGGAGGCGGAAGCAAAGATCTGGAGGTCTGTGAGAACGCCCTACATGGAAGGTGAGTGACCAGAGCCCAGCTGCAGGCAGGAGAAGCAGCCAGCCAGCTCGCTGTGCCGTTGTGGAAAGAGTGCAGAAAGCTTGTGGGTCTAGTCTGGAAGTCAATTTTACACGTATATGTGTGTGTACACACACAGATACACATATAAATCCTGTGTGTGTGGAGAGTGATTTTTTTCAAGTCATGCTTTGATATGAAGCTATCACTTCCTGTGCCCAGTGCCCAGTGCCCTGTTGAGAATACACTTGGTGCTCCCCCACCACCCTGTGCAGGTTTTTCTGTGTGCAGGTGTGGGTAGAGAGTGGGCTGGCTGGGGTTTCAGTCCTGGCGGGGGACTGTGGCTTTGGCTTTGCAGCCGTGCTGGCTGGAGACAGGGGCTGCGTGAGGCCCAGGCATCAGGACTGCTTTCCCTTTTTTCATGAGGGGTGACTCAGACCATTGCTGCCACCGGAGATTCTGCAAGCTCGCAGAGGCAGCCTGTGGAGGCCCATGGTAGCAGTTGGTGAGAAAGAGGAAGTACTGTGGCCATGCGTCCTGCCACCCCTGGCAAACACTTCTGTCACTAAACAGCACCTCTCTGTGGCCGCCTTGGGCTCTGTGCTGGCAAGGGAGCCACCTCCCCTCCCACTGGGAAGCCATCCTCTGTGGCTTCTGCTCTGCCCTTGACTACACACTGGATTGCATAATCCAGCCAGTGAGGTCCCCCTGCCCTCCTGTCATTGACAGTGGCCCAAGTGCTCCAAGTGGCAGGCCTTAATGCCAGCACTGTTGAAGTGACTGTGCTCCACACCGTGGTGCCCAGGGCGCAGCAATAAAGCAGGTGAGATTGACGTAAGGTTAGGATGTGCCGGTCCGGCTGGGAGAGGCTCTACAGGACAGCGGTTCACTCTGACTGCACAGGCTGCCCCTCTCCCGCCAGGGGTGAGTCCTGTTCCATGCTAGTCTGACTTTCACTGTTCCCCATTCTGTCTTTCCCAGCGACCACACACCTGCCCACCTCCTGTTATGTTCTAGTTCCCATAGGAGTACCATTCAGAGTTCTTGGCAGGAGACCAACCTGCTTCCACCCTGGTTGGTCCCCCCTCCTTTCGCCAGCCTGTTTGATGTGCGCATTCCCCAGAGTTCTCCTTACGCAGCTGGTTGGCTCGGTAGTGGCCAGAGATTGGAGCTCCTGCAGTGGGAACCCAGCTGCTTCCCTGCCTGGCTTTAGGGGCTTGAAAGTAGAGAATCATAATCTCCCTTCCTCCTCCCCCTCCCCCACCCCCATGCTGCCAGGCAAACTGGAGTGACCAGCTCTGAGTGGGGACTCAGCCTGCCTCCCTGCTCTGCATGACAACAGCGATCTGGAGGAAGATGAATGGACGAGTGAGTATGTGAGCGCTGGAGCACCTTACCAACTCAGGCGCTGGCCCTCTGCAGCAGGTGTGGACTCGTTCTGCTGTTAGTGGAGGCCAGGGCTCCTTAGGGGAGATGGTGACCAGCTGGTGTCTGCCAGGTTTGCCCAAGGCCACCGTCTTCTCTAATGTGTTAGGAAATGGAAAGTGCTGCTACACACTCCTGCTCTTCAGGAGAGCAGGGTGGGTGGTATGGGGAGTTTATTCTTGGAATCCCTCACAGTACAGTATCTCCCCCTCCCCAAGCCAGGTTCCTTGGTTCCTAAACTGAGTTCTTTCATTCCTAACTCACCCCTTCAGTTCCCTTAGCCTGGGGTCATCTTCCCTGCCTCCACAGGACTGTGGGTGGAAGGTTAGGAAGTGGTAGTCGCTCCTTTGCTGGAAAGGGGACATTGGAGAGGGAGCATAGGTTGCCAGCAGTTGTGCCTGTTCCCCCTTTGGCTGAGTGGAGGAGGGGCACTACCTTAGCCTTCCGCCATTCTCTGCCCAGCCAAGGACACACCTAAACGGGAACATCCTCTTGCTATACGGCTTGAGCGCCTAAAGCAGAGACCAGTGGTAGCAGCCAAGCCTGCTGAATGGGGAGGATTGGTTACTTAGGGGCTGTGGCAAATGGTTTTGCAGAGGAGCAGGGAGAGTCTAATTTCAGAGCCAGAGGCCAGCTTCCTCTGCTTCGACTGCCTGGAGCCAAGGCCCAGGTGCAGAGCACCTTCCACTCTTGCTTGCTGGGGCTTGTGGCTGGTGACTTCATTGTGAGGTTGACCCCTGGTTAGAGAGGATGGCCCTGACCTAGTCTCCCTGCACCTGACCCCCTCTGCTCTGGAGCTGGACCTAAAAGCGATTTGTTTCTTTCCAGTTCTGAGCTGTGGCTCAGTGGTGCCTGCTTGTGTAGCATGCTCAAGGCCTTGGGTTCGAACCCCAGCACCACAAAATAAATAAATAAATGGATAACTCTGATATCAGTTAGGGCAAGAAGTGGTCATAGGAAGTCCCATTTTGGTAGTGTACCTGCCGGTTAGGAGTTTCGATAGCTGAGAGCTGACGGCTTTCTTTACCCAGTTGTACACTTAGAACATCCCCTCTTTGTGCTGGGGCCGCAGCTAGTGGAAGAGCACTTGCCTAGCTCATGGGAGGTCCTGGGCTCCATCCCAGCACCACAGAAAAGAAAAGATCCTCTCTTTTAAGCCCTACACATACATTTCTTGGTATGCTGGAAAGGCTTTGCTTGGGTATTAATTCGGTTTGGGGCTCTTTAGGAGCCCTGTATTGCCAATCCCCCTAGACCCCCCACCCCACCCCCAAAAATCCCGAATATTAACCTTCCATACAAAGAACATTGGAAAAATAAAGCAGCGCCTCAAGGTCACTTGATCGCAAGTGGTATTTGGCATAGGTAGCTGGTTTGGCATTTGGTGAGAGATTTCTACTTTATATTTGAGCAAAAGATTTCTTGGCGGGAGGCCTCTATGTTGTGTTCCCAAATGCTTGTCCTGTGCACAGGGTTTGCCCCCTCCCCTCCCCTGACAGGTTGTTTTAATCCTCTTGCCTATAAACAAGTGCAGCGGAACGTGTCGGCCCAGCTCACATGACCTTGGTTATCTTTTCGTGGGGTAACCAGCATCAGCGGTAGATACCACAGTCACTTGACGCGCGCGTCAAGGGGGAGATGCCGGCAGGAAGCCTGGGTCTGTCAAGGAAGGTAAAAGGGGGTGTGCGTGATTCCTCAGTGAAGACCAGGTGGGGAAAGTGGGCGCCCCTGGAGCAGGGCTGTGAGGTGATAGTTTCCTTCTAGCTCTCATTACCCCTGAACGCTTAGTTTGGGTATCTATTATCTTTTTCTTGTTCTCAGGCCCAGGACATGCAGTTGTTTCAGGAAACTGTCCCTGAGACACATGCCTGTTAATTCATGGGAATACAAAACCCAACACCCCAAATCCCATCTTCCCCAAACAGTGATCCTGTTATGCTGTGTGAAGGGCAGCTGGGGATGGGAACCTGGCTGCCACAGAAGGCTGCTGAGTCCCTGGGGAGGGACACTGGGGAGCTGAAAGTGCAACTGAGTTTTCACCCCCCCCCCAAACACACACACAAATGTGGGTTTTTTTCCTCTCACAGCTGAAGGGGCAGCCTGAGCTTTAGTGAATGTGCGAGAATGTGCTTGTTCTGGCCACACTGCATGGGTGTGTGTATCTGAAACCCTAGTCACATTTCCCACTGTGACTGCTGATTTGCAAAACTTACAGGTCCATGTATATTGAAAGTCCTGGCAAGACTGCCAATATTTTGTGCCTCAGGAGCTGAGGAATACTCTGGATTTTCCTAGGGTGGGACTTGTTTTGTTTTGGTGGTACTGGGGATTGAACCCAGGGGCATTCTACCTCTGAGCTACATCCCCTGCCCTATTTTATTTTTCATTTTGAAACAAGGTCTCGCTAAGTCACACAGGATACCACTAAATTGTTGAGACTGGCCTTGAACCTGCCATCCTCCTATCTCAGCCTCCCAAGTACTGGGATTATAGGTGTGTGGCACTATGCCCATCTTATTTTTATTTTGAAAGAGGGTCTTAGGCTGGGCGTGGTGGCACACTTGTAATCCCAGTACTTGGGAGGCTAAGACAGGAGGATCACAGATTTGCAGCCAGCCTCAGCTACTTGCGAGGCCCTCTGCAAGTTAGTGAGACCCTGTTTCAAAATAAAGAATAAAAAATAGGGCTGGGGGTATAGCTCGGAGGTAGAATGCCCCTGGGTTCCATTCCCAGGACCGCAAAAAAAAAAGAAATAAAGAGGGTCTCACTAAGTTTTCCAGGCCGGCCTCGAACTTGCGATCCTTTTGTCTCAGCTTCCCAAGTATTAGAATTACAGGGGTGCGCCACTGTGCCCAGCTTGGGATGTGTATGTTTAAAGTACTTTTTATCCAGGGAGAATGGAGCGGCCTTTTATGGAAGGGATAAAACAGTTGAGCTGCTGGAGCCTTTTCTGGCTCTGTAAGAAACCCAAGTCCACGTCTGAGCCATGCGAGGAGATGACTAGAACTTGGCCTTTGACGACAGAGCTTTCTTGGGCCAATTTGAGAAGCTGCGTCTCTTTTTGGAGATGCAGAGCATTTGTGGTGAGCATTGGATAAAGATGTCAAGGATATATCTAGCATATGGAATTACAGTAATAATAGCTGACATGTTGTGAGCATTTAGTACATGCCAGGTATTGTTCTAAGTGCTTTGAATGGTGTTGGAGATTTGGTAATTTCTGATTTTACAAACTAATGTTTTCCAGTCTTGGTAGAGGCCCCTTTATTCCTGTGGGGTTCTTTGTCTTTGGTGGTTAGCGTGGACTAGAATGGACAACAGAATGGTAGCTGTGGCCTCGTTGGGTGGGTTATTCCCTTGGAGCTGTATGTACATAAGACACCATACCTCTTGCCAAATAAATCTGCCCTTTAGGATTTGTTGGGATAGGAAAAATCTGTATTCCTCTTGTAGCCTTCCTTTCTTCCCTGCCCTCAGAGGTTGAGAGCTACAGACTTGGCTGCCTGCCTCCTTCAAAATAACCAGCATTTTCTCATCCAGTCTGTGTAATAGTACATCTAACAAGGCCCAGAAGTGGCCCCCTTCCACTGCAACACCACCTGTTAATTGGTAGTTCTAGTTCCCAAGGGCTTCCACCAGCACATGAGCTAATCGGTACCAAAGAGCGTTGCTGCCGTGTTCCTACCACAGAGGTCAGAAAGCCCAAGTCTGCCTGCATCCCTGGCCAGGACTAAGCTGGCCTTTTTCTGGACCATTCTCTTCTCTTGGAAACCATTACAGTCAAACTCTTTTCCTAGGGCTCCGAAAAGATAAATTAGCATCAAAAAGTAAGTACTTTGAAGACACTTGTAATGGAAGATGGCTATCATCTGGTTTGCCTTACTCTGCTCTTAGGCTGCAGGTACAAATAGCTAGGGCCCCCTGGAGCAAAGCTGTCATTGTCACCAGTAATTGAACAACAGTGCTTGGCTTCAAGGGACATCACAGGCCTAGAGCCATAAGCTGAGAGGCTTGGGCTTGCCCAGCTGCTGACAGATGAACCCCCTTCTGTTTATGGGGCAAGTGAGCCAAGGCGCCTGCCCAGGCTGTGGCGGCTTAGTAACAGGACCCAGCAGCCTCTGCCCTCAGCCCAGGGTTGAGGCTGCAGTGGCAGCAGCAAGCCCAGAAAGGTGGAGCAGAGGCACAGCCCTGCCTCAGTTGGCAGTCAGTGAGGCAGTTCCAGAGAGCACTGGCCCCTGATAGGCAGGACGCTGGCACAGGCTCCCTTCTCTCTGGAAATCCCCCTCCCTGGTCTTCCTTCCTTGGCCCTTCTCTCCTGGGGAAGGCAGCACCCATTCAGATTTCCTGCCCTCCAGCCTCGTTCCTCACCTCCATCTGGGTTGTGTCTCCTCAGACCCTCTCTCCTGCCGAGCTGCAAGCTCCAGCCACCCTGTGTTTTGAAGCCCTCTTGTCCAAGTCCTCACCTGGAGTTTAGAGGTTAGGGAGCCCTGAGGTCTGCTGCCTGTGGTGCTTGGAGAGCAAAGGTATTTCCCAAGGGTTGGAACTTGGAAGTCATTTTCCTGTCTGGACTGTGGCTTAGCTTTTAAGTATAGTTCATATACCACTTCAGAGCCCATGGGGGGTCCTCATGGGCTGACTTGAAAACACAGCCACCATCAGTAACATGTTTCTATGAATACTATTTCTTTCAGAAGGAAACTGTTTGTTTTTTTATGTGTTGTTTGTTTTGGATTTGTTTCCCTTGGGATAGAACCCCGGGCCTGTAGGCAAGGACTCTATCCTAGGACTCTATCCTGAGCTACACCCCAGCCCCTAGAAGGGAGCTTTTGGTAAATTGGGGATTTCTGGAGTAAAGTGCTCACTTTACTTCATAGTTCTGGCATGACCTAGCACACAAGTAAGTTGTCTTCAATGCCAAACAAGAGGAAAAGAATCACCTCTCTTCTACCCAAGGCACATATCGAAGGGCGGCACTCACTGCGATGGCTCCAAGAGGCAGGTGTGCCCAGGGTCTCCCTTTCAGCTGATTGGACCTGTGGCCAGCAGCCCCACCCTGAAGCGCGGGGACCTCTCCTGCGTGGGTGTCAGTGATGTGCTGAAGGAGGCTGGTGGCACCTCTGCCCACCAGCAGGGGCAGCCACATTGCAGACAGCCTGGCCTTATGGCAGTGACGGCCTTGGGCGGTTTGTTACTTTTTCTCTTGCTTGTGCTCTGACCTCTGGCCATGGTGACTTCTGGGGCAGCAAACTTTGTACCAGTGTTTTTTTCTGACATTAATTCTTTCTTCTCATCTTTCTTTGATGCTGGAGGAGTAGGAGGCAGGAGTTTTTCCTCTTCTAGGGACGATGCAGTGGAAAGGGGCATGGGTCTTGTTAACACCTTCCAGCAGCTACTGAACTGGACAGGAGCTAGAAGGCCTGTTACCCAGCCGGGGCTGGCTCCGCTCCTCAGTGTAAAGGCATCAAGGAAACCACATCAGGCAGGGCTGGAACAAAGGGTTAAATCTACACCAGGTAGAAAGGCTGTTGCATAAATGCTGAGTTTTTTTTTTTTTTTTTTAAGATCTCGTGCTTCTTTTTTACTTTGTGTTGGCAAAAACCCCAGGAGAAGATGGGAGATTCTGGGAGGAGATGATTATGCTGGGTGAGTCAACCGAGCTCCCCAGCTGCCATTTTTAGTTCCTTCACTTTGCTGTTAACAGGAGGCAGTTTGGGGATGTGGGGGCAGGGCAGAAATGCTGCTTTATAAGCAGCAGGACAGGAGGCAGGTGTGTATAGGGAAGTTTTTTGGGCACCCTAGGGTTAACATGGCCTTACAATCAGCACATTGGTTCAAGCAGGAAACAAAATAAAATTAAAGCAGCACTCTTAGTGTGGCCGAGGGGAAGTAAGTGTCTCCAGTGATCCTTAGAGAAATCATTGTCACTCTCCTCCACCGGTAGCTTTTGGAAGGGCTGAAGTTACATTGCATTCTTGTAGCCAAGCAGTGGAGGGGCTGAATGTATAGGCAAGAGAAAACTCTTAAGTGGGAGGGAGGGAGGGTCTGATGTCATGGGAGGAGAGGGTTTCCCCTGTGTAAGGAAAGGAGGGGGCCCCTGGCTTGACTGAGGAGGAGCGGGGGATGGACCCTGCTGGTCTCGGGCTGTGTCCGAATTCTGAGTCTTTGTCTCCAGTTTCCATAGGGTTCCTTGGGTCAGGGGATCACAGGGCCCACTACCCACGCGGATGTTGTCCATTAAGTACCCTGATATGGACTATCAGTTGTGGGTCCAGAGACCATCATGAGAACACTTCAAAACTTCTTTGCTTTTCTTTGCTTCTTTGTGGTACTGGGAATTGAACTCAGGAGTGTTCTACCTCTGAGCTACACCCCCAGCTCTGTTTTATTTTTTAATTTGAAACAGGGTCTCACTAAGTTGCTGAGGGGCTCACTAAGTTGCGGAGACTGGTCTTAAACCTGCGATCCTCCTGTCTCAGCCTCTAAAATACTGGGATTACAGGCATATGCCACCACATCCAACTCCAAAACATTTTCTTACTCACTCATGCATGCACATTTATTCATTCAGTACTTTATTATTGAATATTGTGCCAGGCATTGTTCTGGGCCATGAATAAGGCAGACCAAGGTCTCCCTCCCTTTGACAGACACTGAGCAACAACTTCAAGGGCAGCAAGTGCCTTGAAAGAGGGGAAATGGGTCTTGTGGCAAGAAGTTTTGATCTTATTATTATTATTTTTTTTTGCGGTACCGGGGATTGAACCCAGGGGTGTTCTACCTCCGCGCTACACCCCTGGCCCTATTTTCTATACTTTATTTTGAAACCAGGTCTCACGAAGTTGCGGAGGGCCTCACTAGGTAGCTGAGGCTGGCCAAGAACCCGGATCCTCCGGTCTCCGCCTCCCAAGTACTAGGATTACAAGCGTGCGTCACCACGCCCGGCTGAAGTTTTGCTCTTTATCCCTCTGACTTTATCGCCCAAGGGTCAGGAGAGGGCAACTTTAAGGATCAAAAAGTTGTACCTGTTTTATTCTGCAAGTATTTTAACATGGCCAGTTAGCAGGTGCAGGCACCGTTAGACAGTAAGGGCGTATGAAGGTGAGCAAGACACTGCCCCTGACCCCTCTGAGATTGAGAGTTAAAATGTAGGGATGCAAGAAGAACTCAACAGCCGGGTGTGGTGGCACACGCTTGTAATCCCAGTACTTGGGAGGCTGAGACAGGAGGATCCGGGTTCATGGCCAGCCTCAGCTACTTAGTGAGGCCCTCCGCAACTTAGACCCTGTTTCAAAATAAAGAATAAATAAGCCGGGCGTGGTGGCACACACTTGTAATCCCAGTACTTTGGGAGGCAGAGACCGGAGGATCTGGGTTCGCAGCCAGCCTCAGCTCTCTCTCTCTCTCTCTCTCTCTCTCTCTCTCCTAGTGAGGCCCTCCACAACTTCGTGAGACCCGGTTTCAAAATAAAGTGTAAAAAATAGGGCCGGGG
>PVJS01030414.1:0-24109 GCA_004027185.1 Glis glis | reverse complement strand
AGAGACAGGGAGAGAGAGAGCAAGAGAGCTGAGGCTGGCCGCGAACCCGGATCCTCCGGTCTCCGCCTCCCAAAGTACTGGGATTACAAGCGTGCGCCACCACGCCCGGCTCAGAGCTTGTTCTTTAACAATGAGCCAAGTGAAGGGAGAAAGAGCTTGACTTGCACTGGGCAAAGGATTTCACCATTACCAAGCCCCCCAGTGAGTGAGCTTCCCTGCCCATCCCCACCATAGCTGTGCCCAGTTTCACAGGGCCTCTCCAACCTCACACCATGAACAGGACACTCGGCCTCAGTGTACAAGGAAAGCCAGGCCCTCGGGCGATATCTTTCAACTCATGCTGCATC
This sequence comes from Glis glis, assembly GCA_004027185.1. NCBI lineage: Eukaryota > Metazoa > Chordata > Mammalia > Rodentia > Gliridae > Glis > Glis glis. The sequence continues at coordinate 23,762 of PVJS01030414.1, read as the reverse complement.
TCCCAACTCGCCCGCTGCTACATCCACCTGTTCTACTCAACTCTACCACAGTAGACAGTGTCTCTGCCCACCCACAGTGAATTACTTTCCTTATGTTCTAGAGCCAATCTCTGCAGCTCCTTCTCCAGGACCCCATGTTGGTGAGCCCCAGGTCCTTTCCTGACTTCCTCTCGTTCGTCTACAGCTCTCCGGGAAAGTGCTTTCACTTCTAGCCTTAGACTTCCGGGTAAATGAGAACTACCTCCAAATCTGTCTCCACGTAGTCCAGTCCCCTGAGACCCAGACCATGGAATAGCTGTCAGTATTCTCCCTTTAAGTCTGGTTGTCTGTCCAGTTGTATTGCCTTGGGGTATTCTACAACTTTATTTTATTACTGTAGAGGGAACTTTGAAAATCTTTGTTTTTTTTTTGTACTGGGTATTGAACCCAGGGGCATTCTACCTCTGAGCTATATCCCTAGCCCTTTTTATTTTTTGTTTTGAAAAAGGATCTCATTGGGTTGCTAAGAGTCTCACTAAATTGCTGAGGCTGGTCTCAAACCTGTGATCCTTCTGTCTCACCCTCCAAGTACTGGGATTACAGGCATGTGCCATCATGCTCAGGTTGAAAATCATCTTTGACTCTTATCTCCAATGTCTTCTAGACCTTACATTTAGAATCCTGACATCCTTGAATCCATCGCTTCCTCTATACCAGGGTCCTGCAAACTACAGCCTATGGGCAAAATCAAGCTTACCACCTAGTTCCAAAGTTGTATTGGAACACAGCCAAGCTCATTATTTGACATATTGATGTCAGGCAGAGTTTAGTAATTATGGTTGAGACAGTGTAGCCCAGAAAGCTTAAAATATTCACTATCTGGCTTTTTACAGAAAAAAGTTTGCCAAGTCCTTTTGTCTATTGTCTCTGGGATGCCCCTCATTTAAGCCCTTGACATTCTTATTATCCTGCAAATATTTACTGAACACCTCTTATGTGTTAAGACACTAATCTATAATCTGGGTTTGTACAACAATGGATAGATATAAACAAGGACCATGCACGCCAGGACACTCCTGCCTCAGGAAACACACACCTGAGAGACCTGGAGTCTGGAACCTTCTCCCAGGTGACTGCAGGGCTTGCTGGCTTCCTTCAGGCCTCTGCGCAGATCTTATCTCATCAAGAAGCCTTCTCTGAGCCAGCTGTGGTGGTGCATGCCTGTCATCCCAGTACTTGGGAGGCTGAGACAGGAGGATCGCAGGTTCAAGACCAGTCGTTCTCTGCAATATGGCTACCTTCCCTTCCTGTCCCCTTACTTTTCTTCTCTGTATTTCCACAGCTGCCATATTAGGCACTGGTTGGCTTCCTTCTCTCTGTCACCACTACCACAAGAGCACTGTTGGTTTTACTGAGTTTTTGCTTCACCTCCTCCCACCAAGGATCCAGGCCAGATGAGCTGCCCACTCTACTCACAGCCACGTGCAGGGAGTGAGCATCAGCAGGGCTCAGAGGCGATCCCAGGATGCACCGTGAAGGTTGTTACCTGCCCAACTCAGGAGTTCGGGTTTAGAACTTTGGAAAGCTTCCACATAGAAAATGCACCTAAATTCACAGATTTTCTGAACAGCAAGAGCTCTGGAGACCAAGAGTGAGAAAACTTGGAGTCTAGTCCTAGTCCTGACTCCAAAGATTGGAGGCTGCACCAAACGCCCCAACTTGCCATGTCCCCTGCCAAGCTTGGCCAGCAGGGTTGGGCTAACACATGTAACCGTTCTTCTAAATCCTGTGGCCCGGTAGACAGAGCACCCTGGAAGCAGAATCCAATTACTATACTCTTGGGAAGAGAGAGGGTGTTATGTCATATAACACAATAAAAGATACTGGACAGTTCTTTTTTAAATTCTGCTCCTCTAACTTTGGGACCATGGGCAAGTTGCTTTCCACTTCTTTTCAAGAGAGATAAAAATAATCGATCCCTCCCCATAGGACAGTGACATGAGACCATCTACCTGAACCCCAAAGTCTCACTTGGCGCATAGAAAGTCCTTAGCGCCAAGTCATGCTAATGTTGTCAAAAATGTATCTCAACTTGAATAAGGAACGATTCCACTCTCTGGCTTTGCTCCTGCTAATTCAGGCTCTTAGGGTTTCACCCCCCACACACACACACAGAGGCTAATTGGAGAAATTTCCTAAAGAAACCACGTTTCCCCTTAAGATGAATTCTAGTGCCAGTTGCTAGGAATGCTTTTGTCCACCCTGTGACATAAGCACTTTTACCACGGCTGCAGTTTCTGTAGACACATATCTGTTTCATTACATAAGGCCTGGCCGCAGCTTTATCTTGGGGATCCATTGTGAACCCTCCCTTTAGTTCTGGACATTCAGAGAAGCCTGGATCTTGCTGAATCTCCAAGCCAGCCCAGGGCTTCTCAGAGGAGCCAAGGCTGCTCTTCCACGGTGGAGACCCGGGAAAAGGGAAGCCGGGCTCAGCTCAGTTTCTTACCAGGCAGCACAATCAAGACAGGACAAGATGGGAAATATCTACACAGACAAGGAATGATCTGCCCTTGCCACACTGTATGATTGGTCCTGCTATGCCCCCGGGTTAGGAGGTTCCTAGTCTTGCACTTGATTCTTCTATTTATACAATCATCAATACATATTTCTCGTTCACAGGTGGAAAGAACCTTAGACATCTAAACCAAACATCAGAGTTTGCAGGAGGAAATAAACCCAGAAAGACTATGTGACTTACCCAGGGACACACAGCCAGGAAGTGGCGAGGCCAGGGCCACAGGAATGAGCTTCCAAGAAAGAGCTGCCTCTCCGCCCCAGCGGGGTCAGTAGAGAGATTCCAGATTACATGACACTACCTGCTTTGATGTTCACACCAACCTCAGAGCAAATTCTCTCCTCTGCTTATAAAAGGAGACAGGAGGCTCAGAGTTCAGGGGGCCTGCATCAGGTCACAGAGTAAAGAATCCAGAAATCAAATGCAGACAAGCTCACTCTCAACCCAGGCTGAAGTCACGTGACCTGAGATCAGGAGCAGCCCCTTTCTGGACATTGTCCCCGCCCTGTCCTGCCCTGAGTGAGACCTGACCATCTTCCTGGCGTCTTTCTTAGCTGCTTGAGGTTCTTTTATTGTGAGTATTCCCACAACACTGAAAGTGGGGGCCTCCCTAGGAGCCTCACTTGCCTCCCTTGGTCTCGGTTGTGTGATCACAGTCTCTTGCCTCTAAACACCGGAATGAGAGCTTTACCAGGGGTCGCTGGCCCTGCTTAAACCCTTCCAATTCCCCCTGTGTTTCAGGATAGAGGCCAAATTCTTCCTTTTAGCATATGAGGTAGGATTGGCTCCAGCACAAAACTCTTAAACTGTAGGGTGTGACGAGCCCAGCTTGGAGATGAATTATTAGTGCCCTAATAATTCAAACATTCCAACTTCAAAACATGCATTTCTACTTCTTTTGAGAAAAAGAGAAGTTATCATTCGTGCCTTAACTTTTTTTTTCCACAGTAAAATGGGGGCAGTGGCACAGAAATTAAATGACACAGTACTTAACCCGTGAATATCATTGTCTGTACCATGTTGGCCAATGCCAAGGGGTATGGCCCAAGTGACTGGAGCTGAGAAGTGGAGCCCACTTAGGAGGGACAGGAGCTCCGCAGCTCTCCCTAGTCATCAACCCATCATTCAGGGTCACTGGGAAGCCCCTGGAGGGATTTGTGTCTGTGATTCTTGATAATACCCCTCTCCCCAACACTCATTCTCCCTACTTCCTGCCTCCCATTTTTGAGCAGCCCCCTGCCATTTGTGTTTCCTCCATTTTTTTTCAGCCTGACCTTTCTCATTCATTCACTTGGGATGTGTGTGTGATCTGCTGCTGACTCCCCACTGCCCCTGCCAGGGACAACTGCTTAGACATCTCCGTAGGTAGCATCAATATGTGGCCCAATGCATGTGGTAACACTCAACAGCTGTGTTTAGAAATAGACTAAATGGAGAGGCTAACAATTGACATGGGCTTTCATCCTTCCTTGGCTTCCAAGAAGTTTATCCTTTCAACCAGTATCAGCAAACTTTGTCCAGCTCCAGAGAACAGCCTGAGTTTGGAGCTAAGTAGAGTTGGGCTCAGACCCCAGCGCCTGGGGTTAGTTCTGTAATCTCTCTGAGCCATGAGACTTTTCACCTTTCAAGAAAACATGAGCCAGCCATTCTTCACGATTATTATGAAAACATATCCACACAATGACTTGTCTATAAAATCGAAGCAGCTTCATTCACAATTGCCAAAAACTGGGGAATATTCGTCAACAGGTGAAGAGCTGAGCCAACTATGGTGTAACCCATGCAAGGGAATCGTGCTCAGCAATAAAAGAACATACCACCGACACATGCGGCAACACGACGGACCTCAAGGGCACCCAGCCCGTGAAATAAGCCAGACACATGTACCATTCCATTTGTATAAATGTAAACTGATGCATACTGACAAAAAGCAGTTAAGCGGTTGCCTGGATGGAGGCCAGGGGTGAGGAGAGGGATGGATTCTAAAGGGGCTTGATGAATCCTTGGGAGATGATAGACATGTTCCAAATCATGACTGTGGTGGTGGTTTCGTGGGTGTATGCCACTGTCAAAACTCATCAAATCGCACACTTTAAATGCATGCAGTTTGTTGTGCAAAAATGATTTCTCAATAAATGTGAAAAGAAAAAAATATTAAAAAGATAACCCCTATGGTGTTCAGCGACATTTAATGATTGATGGATGGGATTCTTCCATGGCTTTGTTTTTTTTTTTTTTGCAGTAATTCTTAATTTAAATGTTTAAAATGATTACTATTAAGACCTATTACATTGAAGGAGAGCTATACAGCATTATTTTCTATAGCAATTATTTAAAATTTTTCCATGCAGTCTTGACAATGTCCTCTGTAATTTTAACTTTAGTTCAACAGTGTTTATACATACATCACACAAGCAATTAAATCATTACACATATAGGCACATATGAAAAATAATTTTAATAAATGCTTTAGTTGATGACCAAAAAGAAAAGAAAGACAAAGGCATGAGCCAGTACCTCTCTTGTTCGTTCATTTTATGGGTTAACTGACATCTAGAACTTTCTTATAGGGCAGTGCACGCCTGTAATCCCAGCTGCTCAGAAGGCTGAGGCAGAAGGATGGCAGGTTTGAGATCAGCCTTGGGAACTTAGCGAGGCCCTCTTTTAAAATAAAAATGGCTGAGTGTAGCTCAGCGGTAGAGTGACCTCGGGTTCAATCCCCAGTACTGAAAATAAATGAATAAAAATAAAAAGGGCTGAGGATATAGTTCAATGGTAGAACATCCCTGGGTTCAATCCCCAATATGGAAGGAAGAAGGAAGAAAGGAAGGAAGGAAGGAAGGAAGGAAGGAAGGAAGATGGTCTCCACAAAGCAGCCCATCTTCACTGATTGTGGCTCCTCATTCTAGTCCTCTGGCATTTTCTGCTTCTCAAACTTTCATGGGCCTATATTGGCCCTTCCTTTTGGTGTACCTAGCAAATACTTTTATCATTGCTTCCCTCTCGGACTCCAATTTTTCTCTGAGTGTCTAGTAGCCAGGGTTTCCCTAACAAGGACAAGGAGAAAAGAATTCATAGTAGGCGATAAGTGGGGAGTCTAGGGGGGAAGGTGGGAGCGGGCACCATCTTTTATCTTAACACCAAATACCAAAGTCCTGTCTCCACAGTCCACTCTTGACCTTGCTCAGCAATTTCATTCAGCTTTTCAATCATTATCTTAATAGGTATCTACCCACCATTTACCAAAATGCAGTAAATGGGGTGATCATTTTTCTAAAGATAAAAATGACACCTCTATTCTCTTTGTCGCTCCCTCTTAAAGCCGACGCTTGACTGTTATTTTAACTCTAGTTCTTTTGGCTCTGTAGGATGGCTCAGTTCTTTGTATTTTTCTGTAAAGGCTGGGGAGACAAGGAGTTAAATTGTCAACTAGAGAATTTGACCACCGCAGACCTACACTCCAGGTATTTCAGTGCAAATGAAAACAGCAAGTTTCTTTGGGCTTTAATTATCTGGGTAATTACCTTAGTCCCGATAGATACAGGCTAAGAATCTCAAGAAAGGTAGCTTTCCCCCCCTCTCAATCTATCAGTATCATTGCCAGCAACATTCATTATGTGCCAACTGTATGAAGCAACTCTGCCTTGAATATTAAGAGGTACACAAGAGACTTCTTATAGATGCTACTCATGAACTGCTTAATGACAAAGCTGAAGGAACAAGATCATAGGAATACCTGATGAGCACCAGGCAGCACGCCTGCTGTAAGGATCCAAAGACACACATGTGTGGATTTAAGAAATGTATAGACTAAGCGGGGCATGGTGGCGCACACCTGTATCCCCAGTACATGGGAGGCTGAGACAGGAGAATGGCAGGTTCAAAGTCAGTCTCAGCAGCTTACCAAAACTCTCAGCAACCTAGCAAGACCCTGTTTTGAAACAAAAAATAAGCCAGGCATGATGGTGCATGTCTGTAATCCCAGTACTTGGGAGGCTGAGACAGGAGGATTGCAGGTTTGAAGCCAGCCTTGGCAATTTAGAGAGCCTCAAGGACTTAGCGAGGCCCTACTGAGATTACATCTAACCCCAATTATAACAGCAATCATCAAGAAGTCAAACAACAATAAATGCTGGTGAGGATGTGGGGAAATAGGAAATCTTCTACACTGTTGGTGGGATTACAAATTAGTGCAGCCACAATGGAGATCAGTGTGGCGATTCCTCAGAAAACTGGGAATGGATTCACCATATGATCCAGCATTACCACTCCTGTGTATCTTTCCAAAGGGACTGAAATCAGAATATTATAGTAATATATGCATATCCATGATTATAGCAACACAGTTCACATTAACCAATTTATGGAACCAACCTAGGTGTCCATCAACAGATGAATGGATTACAAAATTATGAGATATACATACAATAGAATTCCACTCAGCAAAAAAGAACAAAACTATATCATTTTCAGGAAAATGGATGGACCTGGAGACCATTATATTAAGTGAGATTAATGGAAAGTCACTGGAAAGTGAAGGGTCATATGTTTTCTCTCCTATGTGGAAGCTAGGGAATAATCTGGATACAAGAGGGACTTTAGCTAATGGAGGAGAAACCCCAGTGGAGCAATGGTGGGGGTCTAGGGGAGGGTGGTGGGGGGAGAGGGAGAATTAATGAAGGAAACACTTCCATTGATGTTCTATACATATGTGAAATTACCAATGCTAATCTCAATATCATGTTTCAGGGAAGGGGAGGGAGTAGGGAGGGAGCTGGGGAGAAATTCACCAAGTGTGTGTGCATGTATGTCACTATCACTCTGACTACATTATAATGTGAGAAAACAATGCACCAATAAATAAAAAACAAAACAAAATGGCAGGGTATGTAAATCAGAGGTAGAATGTTCCTGAGTTCAAGCCCCAATTCCAAAAAGAAAGAGAGAGAGAGAGAGAGAGAGAGACAGAAAGAAAGAAGAAAGAAAGAAAGAAAGAAAGAAAGAAAGAAAGAAGGAAAGAGAAAGGAAGGAAGGAAGGAAGGAAGGAAGGAAGGAAGGAAGGAAGGAAGGGAGGGAAAGAACAAAGGGAAAGAAAAGAAAAAAGTAAAGAAAAGAAAAGAAAAAAGAAAAAAGAAGGAAGGAAGAAAGAAAGAGAAAAGAAACATACAGGTCTAGTAAGTATGAATGAATAAGCCAAGTAAAAAAAGGGCAGGTGAGACAGAGATTATTATTTTTCTGGTACTGACTCATAAGAATGGTAGGATTTCAGGTCTGGGAAGAAGCAGTCCAGGCACAACAGCATTTAATGGACAATTACCCGATGTCAGGCATCACCTCTTAGACTTTTGTCCACTAATTACCAAGGACTTTAAGTGAGATTTCTTAATCATCCAAAATGGTTCTGTATCCTGGGTGGAGAGCTGACCATTTAGTGATCTGAAGACTCATGAGAAAAGAGGATCTCCATGAGTAGTAGCCAAGTCACCACCGTAGGCCAGGTGGGCAATGCTTCTCTATGGTTTTCATCTTTCTGTCTCATTCTTTGAGAAGAGAACTAGGAAGTCTGTGTTGATGGTCAGTCATAATTCTCTTCTATGTCCTACAGGACACAGACGGGCAAGTTTCCTGATTTTGATAATAGAAGAACAGAAAGTAAACAAAAAGAAATTGTAAACAAACAGGATTTGGACACATGACTTTGTTGGGGTTTACATTTGTCCCCATTGTTGATGTAGTCTACTTTCTGGACAGGAGAATTCCAACCTTCCTTTAACTGTGTCACAGTCTGCCAATCCTATTAGCTGCCTTTAATGCAAAGAATTATCACATGGTGAGGTTTCAGGTTTTGGATCTGTAGGAACTTCCTTCTTCTATAATACCGACACCCATATATTAATTCACTCTGAGAGATGTTGTCAGTTGGAACAAGTGCCCTCTTGGGTATGGGCCAGGCCAGCATGTGCAGGAAGGCTTACCCTAATTTGAAGATGTTGGGTGAGCATGGATTGAAACAAAATCAATTTGTCAAAATATCAGTGTTTAACTGGATTCTTCCAATGCAGACATTTTACAGTAAAAAGCATCTTTCTACCAAGAACTAAAAACACAAAGGTGGGCTTTATGGACTATTTTGAGAAGATGACGGTCCAGTTTTCTCTGGGACTCCTTCCCCACTGCATCCTGGATCTTCTCATGTGCCAGCCCATTTCATGGAGTCACAGATGTGGCTGGTGATTTGACATCATTCCCTCTCCTTAGAAGACTTTGAGAATCTCTACTAGGATTTTTACAACTGGTGATTTCATAATTGAGCGCTCAGAGGCAATTTTGTTTCCCCTCTTTCCGAATGTGTGAAATATTACATCACAGACCCCCTACATTTGACAAAGTATGGAATTGGAAATATTCATTGAGCAGAGTGTGGTGGCACACTCCTGTAATCCCAGCTGAGACAGAAGGATTGCGGGTTTGATGCCAACCTCTACAAGATCCTGTTTCAAAATAAAAAAATAAAAAAGGGCTGGAAGCCGAGCGTGGTGGCGCACGCTTGTAATCCTAGTACTTTGGGAGGCGGAGACCGGAGGATCCGGGTTCGTGGCCAGCCTCAGCTCTCTCTCTCTCTCTCCCTGTCTCTCTCTCTCTCCCTGTCTTTTTCTCTCTCTCTACCTAGTGAGGCCTTCCGCAACTTCATGAGACCCGGTTTCAAAATAAATTATAAAAAAATAGGGCCGAGGGTGTAGCGCGGAGGTAGAACACCCCTGGGTTCAACTGCAAAAAAAAAAAAAAAAAAAAAATGGGCTGGAGGTGTAGCTCAAAGGTAGAATGTCCATGGATTCAATCATAGTACCTCCAAAAAAACTATTTGTTGAGTCTGAAAAGTGTTATTTGACTTGGAACGTCACTGTGGTGATTGAAATGTGCAGAGCTGGAGAAAGAAGACATTCCAGTACAGAATGGAGGGACAGGAAGCATGGATGTGAACACGAGAACCCCTGACATCCCTAGTTCCTAAACATGTGATGACACTTCTTGCCTTTGCCCACACTGAGTGCTTTTTATGGGCGGGGGGGATTTTGCCAGTCCCAAATACCTATTATTTTTTCAATCTTTTAATACATGATATGAAATGGTGGAAAGGACTCTGGGAAGAAAAAATGATAAGAAGGAAGGAAGGAAGGAAGGAAGGAAGGAAGGAAGGAAGGAAGGAAGGGAGGGAGGAAGAAAAGAAAGGTAGGAGCCGGGCGTGGTGGTGCATGCTTGTAATCCCAGTACTTTGGGAGGTGGAGACCGGAGGATCCGGGTTCGCGGCCAGCCTCAGCTCTCTCTCTCTCTCTCTCTCTCTCTCTCTCTCTCTCTCCTTAGTGAGGCCCTCCACAACTTCATGAGACCTGGTTTCAAAATAAAGTATAAAAAAATAGGGCCGGGGGTGTAGTGCGGAGGTAGAACGCCCCTGCATTCAGTCCCTGGTACCGCAAAAAAAAAGAAAAGAAAAAGAAAAGAAAGGCAGGTCATGGTTGCAATTAAAGGCTTGGAATCAACTCTTGGTTCTACTATTGTCTACTTGTGTTACTTGAACAGACTATTTTCCTTACCTTTCCAAACCTCAGGTCTCTTCTTTAGGGATGAGAAGAATATTACCTACTTCCCAAGCTATTAAGTTATAGAACTGATGAGGAAAAAAGTATATACTATATATAAAAGTATATATAGTATGTACTTTTAATATATATATTAAATATATATTAAATATATTTATATATTTAAATATTATATATATATATATGCCTGGAACAGAGTAGTAACTAATGAAATGTCAATCAAATCACTAAAAATCTAGCCAAAATTTTATCACCAGAGTAAAGCTGACCTGGCTTCTTTAGCAATGAGTGGCCCTCCACCTCCAGACCCCCATGACCTGTGGTGTACACCACCACTACAACACTCACATGCCCCACTATCCTATGTTAGGCCCCGTCTCCTACTGGATTGAGAGTTCCTCAACAAAAGGTGCTAGCCCGTGTCCACTGATGAACCTTAGACCTGGTACTGTCCCATACACCGGGAGGTCTTTACCAAAGTTTGTAAAATGAATGAATGAATGTCATCAAAATCTCCAGACCTAACTCAAAAAAGCAGAGGTTCCATTATCATTGCTGTTTTGAGAAATCCTTACCACACTGTGCAATCTTTTTACTTTCCAAAGTACCAGCAGATTGGACATTTTGAATTTGAAATCTTGGATTTCCAAATGTGATTATGTTTTACCTCACCAGGGTGGGTCTCAATAATGTGAAATCACCCACGAAGACTCTTGTTTGCATGGGAACAGCAGTAGCTGTAGGTTGAACACCCACAATCTAAAATTTTTGAGACTAGAAGGGTTTGGGATTTCTGATATTTTTTAAATTTTTGGATATGTGCATATACATAATGATGTATCTTAGGGATGGACCCGAGCTAAACACAAAATTCATCTATGTTTCAATATACCTTATATACATAGCCTGAAGGTAAGTTCATACAGTTTATATTTTTAGTATGTATGAGTTTTTAGTGCAATCTGTCCTATGAGATCAGGTGTGAAATTTTCCACTTGTAGCATCATGCTGACACTTCGAAATGTTTCAGAGTTTGGAGCATATTGGATTGTGGTTTAGGGATGTTCAATCTGTATTAATTCCTTTATATCTTCGTTTTCTGATTGGGAAAGCAAAACCCTGCTATGGTTTGAATATTTGTGTCACTCTAAAATTCATGTTGAAAATTAATCCTCAATGTAATATTAGTAAGAGAAGGGGTTTCAGCCGCAGCATCACACACACAAAAAAAGGAGAGACCTTTTTGGAGGTAAGACATTTCCCTCTTGTGAATGGGATTAGTGACTTTATGAAAGAGACTTCACGGAGCTGGCTGCCCTATTACTCTTCCACTCCTCTGCCATATGAAAACACAGCAAAAAGGCAGCATCTGTGGAGCAAAGAAGAGTCCTCACCAGACACTGAGTGTGCCGGGGCCTTGGTCTTGAACTTCCCAGCTTCTGGAGATGTAGGAAACAAATTTCTGCTCTTTATAATTACCCAGTCATGGGTGTTTTGTTATAGCAACACACACAGACTGAGACAAGCCCTAACTCCTTATTGATGTCAGTAATCACATTTCTCCCCAATTAGTTTTTGGTCTTTCTGTCATCAATTATTATAATTTTATAGCAGAAATGTCTCATTGTCTTTATATGAATGGATATTTTAGAAGTAGTAAACTGGCTTCTTTTATGTATGTTCAGAAAAAGAAGTATGGGAGAGCTGGGAAGGCGAATGTGAGAAAAGAATATGAAAGACTCTGGAAAGTCTTCAGCTCACACTGGCTCCGAATGCTTCACATTGGAAGCCGGAGCAGAATCAGGGCCCAATATTAATGGGTAATTTGTTCAGAGCCCTTCTCTTTGTTTTAGCTTTAAATGATTATAATGAAGCAAGTTCAGTCGATTTTCCACTAATATTACTGAATAAAATTTTAATTTAATAAAGTGCATGAGGTTTGATGAGCTTTGCAAGTGCATATAACCACTACCATCCCTTTCAAGGTGTAGAACATCTTCATTTTCTCGGAATTTTCCTGCATGGTCCTTCTTTTATCACCTCTCGTGCTTTCCCCCAAATCGGTGGGTCTTAATATTTTGATCTCCATAGACTGTTTCTGATGGAAGCCACAGAATCTGAATCTGATGGATGCTAGAGACCTCTCCCCACTGGAGCAGGGAACTGGGGCATAAAAATGGGTTTTAGGTTAAGGACCCACAGCAACTTTTAATTTTTTACTTATTCATTCAAAATCTTTATAGAGCACTGAGTGGGTGCTTTGGGATAGATGTTGGACAGACAATGGTAAAGAAAAGTGACACTGTCCTTCCCTCTTTGATCTTACAGAAGGGACAAAAGCCTTAAACAAGAAAGTAAACCAAGAATATTATGATAAGTGAGATTATTCAATCACAAAAAATGAAAGGTTGGATGTTCTCCCTCATATGCAGAAGCTAGGGAGAAATTGGGACACAGGAGGGACTCCAGACAAAGGAGGAGAAATCTTAGTGGAGTGAAGGAGGGGACCTAACTGAGGGAGATGGGAGGGGGGAGGAAGATTTGAAGAGGGAAACACCTCAATGGACATAATGTACAGACACAAACGTATCAAAGTTAATCCATGTGTTGAGAGGTGGGGAGGGAGAGGGAGTGGGGTGGGAACTGGGGGAGGGCTCAGTGAGTGCTGAGTCCATGTATGCCTCTATCACCCTGAACTTCAACAAGAGGTATGATTACAATGCACCAATAAAAAAAAGGTGGTTAAAAAAGAAAGAAAATAAACCAATAAAGACCAAATTCCAAACTGGGATAAATGCAGTGAGCTGTATAATCAGTCTGGGTGTAGTGGTAAGGAAAGGGCCAAGACACTATTTTATAGTTGTCCATGGAGGATTAAAAGACTCTCCGAGAAGGTGGTGGATTAGGGGAGACCTGAGGATGAAAGGAAGCTAGAGACAGAGGGAAAAAAAAAAACATCTTTTAGCAAAAATAACAACAGTTTGACTGCTATGCCATCTGGATTAACCACACACACACAAACACACGCATGTGCACACGCACACACTACCCGCTCAAATTCTACTCTCTTAAAAGACAGAATGTTGATACTACCCATTTACAAAGCTCTTCAAGCATTAAAGGAAAACTCACATTTTCACAAAACATTACTTTTAGGTTTTACAAAGACAGTTTTTCTGGTTATCTGTTGGTGGCTATACAACAAGTCACCCCAAAATCTAGTGGTTGAAAACATCAATAATAATTTTATTAGCTCTGATGATTTGTGTGGACTAGAAATTCAGGAAGAGTTTGGCTGGATAGTTCTGACCAAAGGTATCTCATAAAACTGCAGATGGGCTTGGCTAGCTAGAACAGGAAAAGCAAGGGATGGCCAGACGTCTCCTTGTTAATACGGTCTCAGGGACTCTCCAGGCGGTATCTGAGGGTAAAGTGCTTTAGGCTTCCTCACAGCATGTCACTCGCAGGGCACCTGTGCTGCTTCTGTGGCAGTTGGAGGCTTCAGGAATGAATATTCTGATAAGAAAGAAGCTAAATTGTCCTTTACCACTTTGTCTTGGAAGCCACTATTCATCAACCAATCAAAAGGTCTCAGGGGAAGAGATATATACTTGATAGAAGATTCAAAATTCTAGCCGAGCATATAGGATAGGAGATATTGTTGCAACCTTCTTTGGAAAATATAATCCACAATGGGCAGGCCAGGAGGATGGACAACAGATGAGAAGTAAGGGAAGCTGGGTGTGGTGGCACATGCCTGTAATCCCAGTAATTGAGAGGCTGAGACAGGAGAATTGCAGGTTTGAGGCCAGCCTCAGCAATTTTGTTAGATTCTCAGCATCCTAGTGAGACCCTGTTTCGAAATAAGAAGGGCTGGGGTTGTATCTCAGAGGTAGAATGCCCTTGGGATCAATTCCCAGTACAAAAAAAGATGACACTGTTCTTCCCTCTTTGTTCTTACAGAATGAAGAAAGGCCTTAAGAAAGTAAACCAAGAATATTATAAGTGAGATTAGTCAGTCACACAAAATGAAAGGTCGGATGTTTTCCCTCATATGCGGAAGCTAGGGAGAAATTGGGACACAGGAGGGACTCCAGGCAAAGGAGTGAAACCTCAGTGAGGCGAGAGAAAGAGAGAGAGAGAGAGAGAGAGAGAGAGAGAGAAGAGAAGAGAAGAGGAGGGGAGGGGAGGGGAGGGGAGAGGAGAAGAGAGGAGAAGAAGAGAAATAAGGGGATTCCAAGGAGAGTGGGTATAGGAAATGAGTCTGCCTTATTTTGCTCAAAATTATGGTCTCCATTTCCATCCATTTTCCTGCAAATGACACAATTTCATTCTTCGTTATGGTTAAATAAAACTCTATTGTGTATATATACATTTTCTTTATCCATTCATCTGTGATGGACACCTAGGCTGATTCCATAATTTGACATTGTGAATTGTGCTGCAATAAACATGGGTATGTATTTATCTTTAAAGTATGCTGACTTTAATTCTTTTGGATAAACATCAAAGAGTGGTATAGCTGCATCATATAGTGGTTTCAATTCTATCTTTCTGAGGAGCATCCATACTGATTTCCATAGTGGCTGTACTAGTTTACCTTCCCACCAACAGTGTTTTAGGAGTCCCTTCTCCCCTGAACCCTCACTGGTGTTTATTCTTATTTGTATTCTTGATGCTTGCCATTCTAACTGCAATTAAATGAAATCTCAGTGTAGTTCTGATTTGTGTTTCCTTGTTGGCTAACATTTAACTTATTTTTATGTAAGTGTTTATATAATTCTTTTGAGAATTGGCTGTTCAATTCATTAGCCCATGTATTGATTGGGTTATTCATTTTTATTTTTCTTCATGTTAAGCTTTTCCTGAGTTCTTTATGTATTCTGGATCTTAATCCTCTGTTGGATGAGTTCCTAGCAAGGATTTTCTCCCAGTCTCTAGGTTGTCTCATCACTCAGTTAATTGTTTCCTTTGCTGTGTAGAACCCTTTTAATTTGGTGCCATTCCATTTATTATTTCTTTCTCTTAGTTCCTCAACTATAGAGATCTTATTCCAGGACTCTCTGCCAATGTCTGTATGTTGAAGTGTTTTTCCTATTTTTTTTCTTCTAACAGTTTTAAAGTTTCTGATCTTATATTTAGGTATTTGACCCATTTTGAGTTGACTTTTATACAGGGTGAGAGAGTGGGATCTATTTTCATTCTTCTACATATGGAGATCCAGTTTTCCCAGCACTACTTGTAAAAGAAACTGTCTCTTCTCCAATGTGTTTTTGGCACCTTAATCAGGAATCATGACTGTAGCCGTGTGGGCTTGTTTCTGTGTTTTCTCTTTTGTTCCATTGTTCTATATGTCTGCTTTTGTGCCAGCGTCATGCTGTTTTTATTACTATAGTTCTGTGGTATAATTTGAAATTGGGTATTATGATCCCTCCAGCATTACTGTTTTTGCTAAGGATTACTTTGGTTATTCTGGGTCTTTTGATTTTCCATATAAATTTTAGGATTTTTTTCTAGTTCTCTGAATAATGTCATTGGTATTTTGATGAATAATATATTGAATTTGTAGATAACTTTTGGTAATATGGCCATTTTAACAATACTAATTCTGCCTATCTATGAACATGGGATGCCTTTCCATCTTCTAGTAAAGAGAATGATTTTGAATTAGAATCATTATAGTAGAGATTGCAGTACCTATCTCTCAATAATTGATAAAGCAATTAGACAGAAAATCAGTAAAGATATAGATGGACTCAGTAACATTATCAAACAATATGTTCTAATCAACAGTTATAGGATATTTTACCTGACAATGGCAGAATACTCATTCTGTTCAAGTGAGAGAATATAAGATACAACATATCCTAGACAATTAAAAAACCACAACAAATTTAAAATAATTGAAATAACAGTGTGTGTCCTCCAACAACAATCTAATCACACTAGAAATCAATAACAAGAATAAAACAGGAAAAATTCCAAAACTCTTGAAAACTAGACAACATACTTTTAAATCCATATGTTAAAGAAGAAATCTCAATGATAAATTTAAAATATATAAGATAGAATGAGAATAAAATACATCAAAATTTGTGTGACACAGCTTAAACAATGACTAAAGGAAACTAATAGAAATAAATGTAAATATTAGAAGGAATAGAGTCCCAAATCAATAATTTAATCTCTCATCTCAAGAAATAAGAAAGAAGGGTAGAAAAACAGAGTAGGAAGAAATAAAATAATAAAGATAAGAGCAGAAACCATTGAAATTGAGACCATAAACAAAAAGAAAATAAATGAAATAAAAGTATTTTTCAAAAAATCCATAAAATTAACAAAAATTTCAGCAAGACTGACATAGAAAAGAAGAAAAGATGTGCTGTCTGCCAGGACAGGTCATGGTCTGGGGGAGCTGCTTTTGTCTTCTATCTTTCCCTGACTTAAAATAAATTTCAATATTTCTAAAAAGAAAAGAAACAAACAATATCAGGAATATAGCAGGATATTTTTACAGATTTCATACATAGCAAAGGGGTAATAAAATAATATCTAAACAATTGCACTCATATACATCTGACAACTTAGATATAACAGACCTATTCCTTAAAGAACACAAATTACCACAATTAAACCAATATGAAATAGATAACTTCAATATTCCTATAACTATTAAGTAAATTGAATGTGTAAGTTTAAAACCACCAAAAGAAAGCTCTCCAAGTCCAGATGGTTTTACTGTGGAATTTCTCCAAATATTCACAGAAGAATGAACATCTCCTTCAGACATAGAAGAGAAAAAATAATACTAGATTTATTTTACAAAGTTAATATTACTGGGATTAGACAAAGACTACAGAAAAACAAAAGCCAAAGACCAATTTGATTTCTCATCAATAAAACACAAAATTTATTAACGAAATATTAGCAAATGGAATTCAACCATATGTACAAAGAATTATAAATTATGACCAAGTGTTTATTACAATTATATAAGGCTGGCTTGATTTTTAAAAATTAATTATAATAATGCACCAAATTAACAAACTAAAAGAGAAAAAATCATGTGATTCTGTCAGTTGATGCAGAAAAAATATTAGACAAAATGCAAATTCTATTCTTGGTAACATTCTCAGAAAAAAAGGAATACAGAGGAACTTTTTCAAATTGATAAAGAGCATCTCAAAGAAATGCTAGCATTTTGATTAATGATGAAAGACCAAATAGTTTCCTTTTAAGATCAAGAACATGGCAAGAATGACTAGTATTACTATTCTTATTCAACATAATATTATGCTTGTAATAAGTATAAATATTACATTTATTTAAATTGGAGGCAGTTGAATTAAGTAATCTTGGTTTATTGGTTCCTTTTAGAAGCATTTGTATAGAATGACCCTTTCTGAATTTTTAACATAACATAACAAGGTTGTGATACAAAGTAATAATGGAATGGGAAAAAATCTATCTGGAACAAAATCAACTATAAAATTGATTGTTGAATCAAATGATGAACAGAAAGGAAACAAAGTTCTTGTCTCAGTAAAAAAAAAAAACAATCCTTATACTATTGATCTATACGACTGGCATTGAACTCAGCACTTTCTAAGTTAATTTAACCCTCAAATGTACTGTGATTTAGGTATTATTATCTACATTTTCACAAATGAAGAAATGGATTCATATAGCCAAAGTCACTTGGAGAAGATCATATAATAAGTGATGGAGGTTTTGCTCCTGGAATTTTACATGCTTTTTACAATGCACACTTGCCTTTTCCTAGTGTTCTTGGGAATTTGAGGAACACTCCTGAGATTGTTGAACTTCCTCCCTTAGCCTCTCCATGTTTTCCAATTTCTTTCATGGTGCACCTCAAGAGCCTCAGCCTGGATGGCCATTTTCTTGGTGTTCCCAGGCTCCAGTTTTCCTTTTGTCAAATCCTGAGCATTTATTTTCTCCAGCACCTACTTACATATCCCACATTATAGGATACCTGGCTTCCCTGTCAACTTCTATACATGACTTGTCTTCTTGATTAAGTGATGGACTTGAGGGCAGAAATTACATCTTAAAGATCTTTGGGTTCCTTATTGTACAGGGATGGCCAAATAAATTTCTTTTTCCCTACCAACTTGTTGCTACCTAGTGTGCCATGTTGAAAAATTTGAAAAGCCAGTTTCCTGTCTCAGTAAAAAAACAATTCTTCAGATGACTAGTGATGGTTTTTCAGGAGTATGATTGGAGGATGGGAATAATAGAGGGTAGATGAATGGCAGAAAATGATAACACACATGTGTTTGTAAATTATATTTAAAATAGTACTTTGTGTATTATAAATTTATGTTTTCAATGAAACTAAGATAATTTGTTTAAAATTTACATTAAAATTTTAAAAATAAGTTCTAGTTAATGGCATAAGAAAAAATAAAACAGACTGTAAAGAAAGAAATAAAACATTTCTTATTTGTAAATTACATGATTTTTGACATAGAAAATGCTATGGAATATATTGAAAATTTCTTAAAACTAAGGTCACATGATAAAAGGGGATGATAAAATTAAAAAAGTAATGTCATTGGTAATAGTTTTTTTAAAAGAGGGAATGATTAGATGTACATCAGACAGAATATGAGCAAGACTTATATGATGAAAATTACACAATGCTAAAGAAAGATATCAATGAACTAAATAATGAGCATACCATGTTCATGGATGGGAGAGTCAACATAGTAAAAAATATCAATTCTTCTCAAACTAATATACCAATTTAACACAATTCCTATCAAAAATTTGGAGTGATATTTGTAGATATAGACATAATCACCTCAAAATTTATATGGAAAAGCAAAGGAACTAGAATAACTAAAGCAATTATGAAAAACAAGAATAAGTCAAGAAGAATCATGCTACCTGATTTCAAGACTTATCAAATAAGCACAATAATCAAGACTGTATAATAGATATGTAGATCAGTAGCAGAAATATGCTCATGCAAATCTGCCCAACTGACTTTTGATAAAGGTGCCAAAGCAAATTAATGGAAGAAAGATTTTTCAATAAATGTAGCTGGAAGAGTTAAAATGCATAGGCATAAAAACTATCCTCTACCGGAGTCACATACCTTATACAAAAATCAACTCCAAACTGATTATACAATGAAACTAGAAACTATATAACTCAGAAAATAAAACTAGGAAAAAAATCTTTGGGTTAGGAAGAGTTCTTGAACTTGACATCAAAAGCACAGTCCATAAAAGGAAAAAGTGATTAAATTTCTCTCATTGAAATGAAAAATTTTGCCCTGTGAAGAATCTGCTTAGTGGTTGAAAAACAGCAAAATCATGAGAGAATATATCTTCAAACCATGTATCTGACAAAAGAGTAGCCTCTAGAATGTACAAAGAAGTCTCAAAGCTCAACTGTAGAACAGCATACAGTGCAATTCAAACATGTGCAAAATACAGGAAGAGACATTTGACTGAAGAAGAGATAGAGACAGCAAATAAGCACATGAAAAGATGCTCATCATCACTACCCACCAGGCCAATGAAAATTACAAGCACAGTGAGATATTTCAAGTTAAAATAAAAAATGCAGGCAATCATGCAGAGAAATAGGATCATTGAAATATTCTTGGTAAGAATATAAAACTGTATAATCATTCATGAAAATTGTTTAAACAACTAAACACAAAACTACCATACAATTCAATGTTTGCACTACTGGGCATTTATCCAAGAGAAATGAAGACTCTCATTCACACAGAAACTTATACATGGATGTTTATAACAGTTAAATATATATGTAATACCTTAAAACTGGAAACAATCCAGATACCTTCAGTTGGCAAATGGTTAAAACACAGAACTCTACATGCATATGATAAAATACTACTCAGTAATAAAAGGTATAAACTACTGATACACATAGAGAATTATGGTGAGTGAAAAAAGCCAATCCCCAAAGAATACATACTTTATGATTCTGTGTGTACAATATCCTTGAAATGACTAAGTTACACAGAGGGAGAACAGACATGGTTATCAGGAGTGAAGGAGAGGGTGGGGTGGGAGGGAAGTGACTATCAAAGCAAAGCTTGAAGAATCTTTGGGGTGATAAAACAATTCATAACTTGACTACATCAATGTCAAGATCTTGGTCATGACATTGTATTGTAGTTTACAATCTGCTACCATTGTGGGGAAATAGGTAAACTGCACAAAGGATCACAACTGCGGGTCAATCCACAATTATCTCAAGATTAAAAGTTCAATTTAAAAATTGTCCATACTTCCACCTCTAGATCTAAAAACTGAGTAAGCTCAAAGCAAGAAAAATGCAAAGAAAACCATAGTAAAAGGTTATGGGATATCATTCCCTTTACATATATATGTACATACATGTGTACATATGTGTGTGTGCACATATATTTATTCATTCATTTATTTCCATTCTTTTCTTACATTGCATGACAGAAGCTCCTCTTGCTAGCCTTGAAATAGCAAACTGTTATATTACAAATACCTATAGAGAGTACTACATGGCACAAAACTGCTAGCAGACTCTAATAAACAGGGACCTACCTCAGTCCTACAGCCCTAAGGAACTGGATTCTGCCAACACTTACATGGATTTGGAAGAGGATTGTGATCTCCAGAAAGGAATGCATACCAGACTATACCTCAAATTGCAGCTTTGTGGCACCCCAAACAGGGGACAAAGTTAAGTCATGCCCAGACTCCTCACACTCAGAAACTGTGATATAATACATGTGTGTTTTTTTAAATGCCAATTGTTCCAGCATGCATGAGGCCCTACATTCCATCCAATGCTCAAAAAAAAAGTAAAGTAAATGTCAGTTGTGATCATTTGTTGCACAGTGATTGGTAGCTACTCCAGATGGAGAAACTTGATTGAAACCCTGCTTCAGAGAACAATTATAAAGCCTAGACAGGGCTGGGGGTGTAGCCCAGTGGTAGAACACGTGCTTAGCATAAATAAGGTTTTCAGATAAAATTCCAGCACCAAAATATGAATAAATACTCTAGACAAAATATTATTAAATAATTTTGACATTTTTAAAATTCACCATAGAACAAGTTAAATACACTTTAAAACATTGACATCTATATAGTATATTCTCTGGCCACAATATTTCATTAAATTCAATATTAGAAATTAATACCACGATGACAATAAGAAAGTTTCTTTATATTTGGAAATTGAACAGTGCATTTCTAAATTATCCATGAGTCAATGAATAAATCAAAAGTGAAATTAAAAAATATATCAAACTTTATAAGGTTAGACTATATCTACCAAATACTATGGGAGGCAATTGCAAAGAAGTTCTATCTGAAACTCATATATAAGAAGGATAAAACTTAAAATCAATTATCTTATTTTCAAATTTAAAAAGCTGGAAATAAAGGACTAAAGTAAACCCTAAGAAAGCAAAAGAAAGGAAAAATCATTGTTGAAATCAATGTTAGATAACACACTATAGAGAACAATAAAAAATTAATCAAAATTATTTCTTTACAAAGAAAACCCCCTAGGTACATTGATCTATAACAAAGAAAAAATATGTCACCAATATGTTATGAAAGAGCAGAGATCACTAAAAAATCCTACACACATGAAAAAGATAATGCAGGAATGTTTTGAACAGCATACTGTCAATCAATAAATGCAACAACATATATGAAATGGATGAATTCCTTAAAAAACAACAGAACTGATAAAAGATAAAACTACAAAATCTGAATAGATTCATTTGTATTAAAGTAACTGAATTTGTTATGAAATATATTTTCACACAAAAATATCCAAAGCTGATAAATTCTACCCAACAAGATAAAGTAGTAATCTTTACAGAAGAAATATCAATTCTACACAAACTCTTTCAAGCAAAAGAAAAAGATGGAACAATTTCTTATTTTATGATAACAAAATTTTGCTGATACCAAAACCTGACAAAGACTATAAGCGAAAAGAAAAAAATATATAATATATATATGTGTGTATATATATATACATATATTTAAATATATATTCAATATGCCTCATGAAAATAGATGTAGAAAACTTAGAATATACTAAAAAATAAAATATAGTAATATGTTGAAAGAATAATACATCACAATAAGTGAGGTTTATCTCAGTTTATCATGGTTAATTTAACCTTTGAAAATCAATCAAAGTAATTCACCTTACTTATAGAATAAAGAAGAAGGGTTATATGATAAACTCAATAAATATATGGAATTCTATACTCATTCATAATAATAACTCTTGGAAAAATTGGATCAGAAGGAAAACTTCTCTATCTGATAAAGGCAACTATAAAAAAATCTAGAGCTAACATAATACTTCTAAGTCAAATATTAAAGCATTTTCCCATAAAATCAGGAGCAAAGAGAAAATACCCATTCTCGCCACTTCTATCCAGCATTTCACTGGAAGCGCTAGTCAATTCAGTAAGTCAAGAAAAAAGAAACCTGCTGACGGAAGATTGGAAATTAAAAAGAAAACTTTCCCTATTTCTAAGCAATATAATTGTTATATGTAAAATCATAAATAACCAAACCCTCCCCCAAAAAAATCTATGAGAAGTAATAAGAGAGTTTATCAAGATCTAAGGATACAACAAGGTCAACAGATAATTGTTAACTATATTTTATACACTGTCAACCAATAATTGGAAAATAAAAAATATGTTAACTACATTTATAATAATATCATGAATACTTAAGAAATTTAGGAACAAATTTATTGAAAAATAAGCAGGTTCTTTTTTCAAAACTATGTTTCTACAAAGAGTTGTTTTTAAAGACCTATCTAGTCTCTCTTTATAGTTACAAAGATTTACTATTGTTGAGTTGTCAGCTCTCCTCAATTTAATTCAGTATTGGTCAAATCAAAATTCCAGTAAACTTTTTAAAAGAAAAATAATGTAATGTATCTAATATGTATATAGAAATATTTAGGACCTAGAAAAACCAAGTCAACCTTTAAAAAGAATTAAACTAGATGACATACTATTTAACTTTAAGACCTACTATAATGCTAAGTCATCAAGATAGAGTGTGATATTTGTATAAGGACAAGTTCAGCAGTAGAAAAAAATACAGTCCATACATCCTTTTATATGGTTAACTGATTTTCATCAAAGATACAAAGCAATTTAATGTAGAAAGGAAAGTTCATTCAATAAATGGTGCTAGAACTAATAGGTATCTATAAGAAAACAACAACAAAACCCCCTAGATTCTTACCTCATGCTACAGACAAAATTAATTTGAAATGGATGATAGGACTAAGCATAAAAGCCAGAAAGGTAAGTTTTCTAATAAAAAAAAATGAAAGAAAATCTTCACCATCTTTTGATAAGCAAAGATTTCAATTTCCTGCAGAGGAGACAAACATCACGAACCATGAAAGAAAAAAAGGTAAATTATATTTCATCAAAATAAAAATCTTCTATTCATCAGAAGATAGCATTGAGATATCATTAAGAAAACAGTCAAGAGCCGGGCATGGTGGAGCACGCTTGTAATCCCAGTACTTTGGGAGGCGGAGACTGGAGGATCCAGGTTCGCGGCCAG
>PVJS01030413.1:0-24110 GCA_004027185.1 Glis glis | reverse complement strand
TCTGTGTGTGTGTGTGTGTGTGTGTGTGTGTGTGTGTGTGTTAATTACTGGGGATTGAACTCAGAGGCATTCTACCTCTGAGCTACACCCCCAACCCTTTTTAATTTTTGTTTTGAAACAGGGTCTCATTAGGTTGCTGAAAGTCTCCCTATATATATATATTTTTTTTTTTTGCAGTACCGGGGATTGAACGCAGGGGCGTTCTACCTCCGCATTACGCCCCCAGCCCTATTTTTTTATACTTTATTTTGAGACCGGGTCTCACGAAGTTGCGGAAGGCCTCACTAAGTAGAGAGAGAGAGAGACAGGGGGAGAGAGAGAGAGAGAGAGAGAGCTGAGGCTGGCCGCGAACCCGGATCCTCCGGTCTCCGCCTCCCAAAGTACTGGGATTACAAGCGTGCGCCACCACGCCCGGCAAAAGTCTCCCTATATTTTTAAGGCTGGCCTCCAACCTACAATTCTCGTGTCTCAGCCTCCCAAGTACTGGGATTACAGGCATGTGCCACCATGCCCAGGTCCCTGGTTCATTTTCATCATCTATAGGCTATAATTTCATTCACCCTTCTCCAAGCTATTAATAAACTTCTATCCAGGTGGGCCTGACCTTCACTTAGCAATCTCTGCTTAAAGCTTAAAACTTTGTTTTTTAGCTCTATCAAAAAAAAGTATGTTTAAGGTCTATAACTTGATGTTTGGATGTGTGAACCATAAAGTGAACACAATAATCAAGTTATAACATATCCATCATCTCACATAGTTACCATTTTCTTCTCTGTGTGTGTGCATGTATGTGTGTGTGTTTATGTGCACTTGTATGTGTGTATATGTGTGGTGAGTATCCTTAAGATCAACTCTCTTAGCGAACTTCAAGTACAATTTCAAGTACTGTTCATTATCGTCACCAGGATGTACATTAGAGATTCAGAAATTATTCATCTTGCATAACAGAAACTTTGTACCTTTGGCCAGCACCTCCCCATTTCCCTCTTTTTCCAGTCCCTGGCAACCTCCACTCTACTCTGCATCTATGAGTTTGGCTCTTTTAGAGTCCGTAGATAAGTGAGATCCTGCAGTGTTTGCCTTTTTGCATCTGGCTAATTTTCTTAGCTGAAAACTTTTGAAACCGCATGGTGGCCAGGATGTCATTGTCATCCTGTGTCCATCTCAGCATCTCTGAAATCCTGGGTATCATTAGTCTGGGGGCATTAATGGCCGAGAGAGGCACATTCTGATCTTTTTCCTAACACAAAGAATGCGTAGGCTCTAATGACACAGGAGTAATGAAAATTTCTCCTGATGCAAAGAGAAACTGAGAAAACCACTGGAACCACAGAGCCGAAGAATGCACAGGAAAAATTCAAGTTAAAACCTAGATCCTGCAGGCTGGAGGCATCCGAGAAAGGGGCAGGGCTTGCGATTCATCCCTTCCAAGCCCTACCATGCTTTGAGGGTCCAAGCAGTTGTAGGTACACTCTGAGAACACCTTGTACATCTCTTGGAATTCCTCGTACATTTGCTGGACCTGCTGACTCAGGGCATTCCCTCTGATGCCGCTAAACTCCAGCTTGCCCAGTTTGTGGAAATCCAAGGCTGTCTTCAGAAGATCCTACAGGGACAGTCCACAAAAAGAGTTGAGATCATCACCATCATCATCATCATCATCATAACAACTGTGGATGGGAAGTGCTGGAAATCATACGGGGGTGGTGGTTGCTTAGGAAAATGTGATGCCTGATTAGTTTAAAACATTATTAGACTGGGTTGGCAAAAATAACTCCTAGTTAGCAATGCGAAAAGACAGATAAATAAGGCATATGGGCACAAAAATAAAGAATGAAATCCATGCTTTATCCTCTCTCTGTCTTTGTGTTCTAGAGTAAATGGTAAAATATAATAACATGCCAGGTGTGGTGGCGCATGCCTGTAATCCCAGTATTTGGGAGGCTGAGATAGGAGGATCTCAGGTTTGTGGTCAGCCTCAGCTGCTTAGCGGGGCCCTCCACAACTTAATGAGATCCTGTTTCAAAAATAAAAAATAAAATAGGGCTGGGAATAGAATGCACCTGGATTCAATCCCCAGTACCACATACACAGACATACACACACACACACACACACACACACACACATGCATATATATATATATATATATATATATATATACACACATGTATATATATACATATGTATATATATACACACTCACATGATTGGTGGTGTTACCATCATTTTTAACTTAGAAAGCCAATTTCAAATGGGCCCTGTTAAGCCTGGCGTGGTGGCACACGCTTGTAATCACAGTACTTGGGAGGTTGAGGACCAGAGGATCAGGGTTCATGGCCAGCCTCAGCTACTTAGTGAGGCCTCCGCAACTTAGTGAGACCCTGTTTCAAAATAAAGAATAAAAAATAGGGCTGGGGGTGTAGCTCGAAGGTAGAATGGCCCTGGGTTCAATCCCTGGTACTGCAAAAGAAAAAAAAAATGGGCCCTGTTATCTCATTCTGCTATGACAGTTAGCAGAATGAGATATGGATAGGGACAGGAGAGCAGTCCCTCCAAATAGTCCGAAGGACAAATCCAGAGGGTGACATCAGCCTTCTTTGCAGCTCCTGCCAAGCAGAGCCATCTCCTGCAAGTGTCCTTGCCCCGCAGGTAGAGCACATCACACCCACTGCCAACTGGGAGACACAGGACAGTCACTTGTCATCTCTGTGTCGTCGATCTTCATCTGCTTCAGTATAACAACAGAACCTCATGACGTGGTCAGGAGTGCTAAGTAAGTGAGTGCAGGCCCAGGATGTAGGCCAGGTCTGGGCACACAGTATGTGCTCCTGTCACTGCACTGCTATGGTAATGTCCCAGCTGTGCTCAGAATTAGATGACGGTGGCTGTCACTACCCAGAGGCCTTGGGGAGTCCATGGAGGAAGCTACTTCATCTCTGATAGTATGAAAGCCTACTGTCTAAAAGCACAGATAAAATTTATCCCTTGTATCTGTCTAAAATCAAAACCTCCAAACCAAGACGTGCTTCCTGGCGGGACTCCTAATCTTTGTGCAGGAAGGAAGAAGGTAAGGTTACCTTGTGTCATTTTGGCAAACATTTCCCATGGATCCCAGGAGAGGGTCCTTTACTCTGAGGGGGTTGGAAGGATAGGAACAGGTTGCACCATGACACCTATGTTCTAAAACTCACCAGGTCCTGGCACCATGCCTGGAAATTCCCACTGCCCCTGGCCACTGACCCATCAGGGTGGCACAGGTCTGCCTGGTTCCTTTCTCACTGGGACACCAAGTCCAGTAGTAGTGACAGAGACACTGGGAGAGGGGGAAGTGGCTGACTGTTCTCACTTTGCCAGATTAGCCACACAGCTTTGGGACGTCACTGAACAGACCCTGTTTTGCTCAGCTATGTTGTGCCATGGTCAGAGCAAGTAGCTGGAGTGGACAGGGGGTTGGGGGCCTGGAGTCCAGGGAGGAGGGAAGACAAAACCAAAGAAGAGAAGACGCACACCAGAACCCAGGGCTCTTACCACCTCTGGAAGAGGGTGGGGTAGTGTCACTATTTTAAAATACCAGAAGAAGCCGGGCGTGGTGGCACACACCTGTAATCCCAGAGCTTGGGAGGCTAAGACAAGGAGCATTGCAAGTTCAAGGCAAGCCTCAGCAACTTAGCGAGGCCCTCCTCAACTTAGTGAGACCCTGTTTCAAAATAAAAAATAAGATAGGGCTAAGGTGTAGCTCAGAGACAGAATTCCCCCGGGTTCAATCCCCAGCACCACATACACACACAAATAAAAAAAAATATCAGAAGAAAACATAGGGAGACACTTCAAGACATCAGTATGGTCAATAATTTATTTTTATTATATCCTAAAATCACAGGAAAGAAAAAAAAGAATAGATGAGTGGGATTATATCAAAGTAAGAGGCTTCTGTGTAGCAGAGGAATCGATCGACAGAGTGAACAGACAACCTGTAGAATATATTCCGGGAGAAAACTTTTGCAAACTATTCATCTGGCAAATGATTAATATCCAGAACATATAAGGAACCTAAAATCTCAAAAACAAAACAAGAATACCCCAAATAATCCAGTTCAAAGCTAGGCAAAGGACATGACCAAAAACTTCTCAAAAGAAGAAATTCAAGCGGTCAGTACATTTATGAAAAATGTTCAGCTTCACTAGCTGTCAGAGAAATGCAAATCAAAAGCCTTAACAAGGTATCATTTTACCCCAATTAAAAGAGTTGTGGTCAAAAAGACAAAAACTGAATGCTGGCGAGGATGTGGAGAAGGGAACTCTCATACACAGTTGGTGGGAATATAAGTTAGTACAGCCACTAGGGATAGTATGGATGTTACTCAAGGAACGAAACATGGATGTACCATATTATCCAGCTATCCTAAGGAAAATACATCGGCATAAAAACACTGGCACTCCCATGTTTGTGGCGGCACGGTTCACAACAGCTAAGATGTAGACCCAGCCTAGATGGCCATCAATAGATGAATGGATAAAGGAAATGCGGTACAAATAACAAATGATCATCTATAATTTGCAGCAAAATAGATGGAACTAGAGGACATTAAGTGAAATAAGTCAGATGCAGAAAGACAAATATGGCATGTTCTATCTCATATGTAAATGTTAAAAAAACAGTTGTACAGAATGTATAATTTTTTTTTTACTAGAGTTTGGGAAGGTTGTGGGGGAATTAGATAATCGTACCCAAGTACAATTAAACAGAAATGATAAGATCAGTGTTCTATGGCAGTGTGGTGACTATAGGTCACAATAAACTATTATAAATTTTTATGAATAACTATAGGATAAGAACTCAGAGTCTTCAGATACAAAGTAATGATAAGGAGATGAAAACATTTAATTACACTGATTTGTTTTTTGTGTGTGTGGTTCTGGGGATTGAACCCAGGGGCATTCTACCTCCAAGCTACACCCCCAGCCCTATTTTTTATTCTTTATTTGGAAACAGGGTCTCACTAAGTTGCGGAGGGCCTCACTAAGTAGCTGAGGCTGGCCATGAACCCGGATCCTCCGGTCTCAGCCTCCCAAGTACTGGGATTACAAGTGTGTGCCACCACGCCTGGCTAATTACACTGATTTGATCAGTACATATTGTATAATGTGTTGAAATATCACACTGTACCCTATAACTATGTACAATGATTATGAGTTAATAAAAAAATTTTTAAATGTTTAAGGAGAAGAAAATGTTAACTACCCTGATTTGATCATTATGTACTATATACATGAACCAAATTATTACACTTTTCCCCAGAAACCTGTGCAATTAAAGTAATAAAAATACTTGCAAAAATATGTTCAACTTTCTACACTGGGAAGGAAACAGAAAACAAGCCTCATTTAAATGAAATTGACTTCAACAGGAATCAAATCTCTCACAAGGTGCTTTGCTGTAATTGGTTTTAAAGGAGAAAAATATTGGTGCTGTGGAATGTATTCTTGGTACTCATTCTTCACAATTGTGTGGATATCAATTTCAATTTTTAGGAAATACTCTCTAGCCATTTTAAAAGACAGATCCATTGTGATATGTTTGGTGACATGAGAAAACGAGATGATAATTTTGTTATGCTATTTTATTTCTCAGGAATACTGGAAGCCTGGTCCTGGCTGGTCCCCTGGGGGTGTTTATCTCCCATCTAACAGGTAAATTATAGCATTAGAGAAATAGTCAATTTTTCTACTTTGGGAGAAAGTATCATCATTAAAAACAATGGATATTTACATTGTTTTATCTAACTTAATAATCGTATGGTAGATGACACATTTATTGGGGCTCAATTCAAGATATTAGGGCTTTCTTTATAATTCTATCAAAAGGGCTTTACCTCTGTACCTTTCCCCAGCATTCTCTATCCCCTTTGCCTGTTTTATCTTTCTTCGGGGCTTGGATCACACTCTAGCATTATAATACATTATTTCACAATGCATTATTTTATTTATTTTCTGTCCATCTTTCCCAGTAGGTTGTCAAGGTCCCCAAGGGTCCCCAGTATCTTCATTGCCTGGAAGAGTCTTGATGCTGAACAAACATTTGTTGAATGTATGCATGCTCTTTGTGTTTTGAAGAGGTAACAGGTGACCAAGGAACAGGTGACCAAGAACAGTTGGAGAAAACAAGAAAAATTAGACTGGAGAAGAGAGATCTAAAGTGAAGCATGTAAATGCTGAAAGGGCCCTTGACAAGTGCAAGGTGGGAGTTTCTGTGGTTCTACTCTGAGAGTAAAATGAAGGCAAATGGATGAATGAGACAAAGAAGCAGATTTGGGCTCACCACATAGGTTAAGCTTATGACACCGTGGGTATATGAGGATTTTAACTTACCAAAAGAAAATGACAATTTCCTGTGTTTCCATTTAATAAAACAGAACCATCTAATGCCTAGATATGGTCAGCTATAAAATGGGCTGCTATGGAGGGAATGTGCTCTCCAGTACTGGCTGGGTTCTAGTAGAATTTGATGTTGGTGGCATTGTAGACAAGATTTCTGATGCAGGTGGGAAACTGTCTCACAACTGTAGACACAGATTTATTATACTGATCATGGCTATATCTTTTTTTTTTTTTTTGCGGTACCGGGGATTGAACCCAGGGGCGTTCTACCTCTGCGCTATGCCCCCAGCCCCATTTTTATACTTTATTTTGAAACCGGGTCTCACGAAGTTGCGGAGGGCCTCACTAAGGAGAAAGAGAGAGACAGACAGACAGACAGACAGACAGTGAGAGAGCTGAGGCTGGCCGCGAACCCGGATCCTTCGGTCTCCGCCTCCCAAAGTACTGGGATTACAAGCGTGCGCCACCACGCCTGGCCATGGCTATATCTTTGATTCTTGAATTATTTAGATATGAGTTCTTTTCATGAGTTATTTAAAAGGTCTCACAAAACAAACGAAAGGCATTTTTTTTGTGTGTGTATGTGGTACTAGGGATTGAACACAGGGTATTCTACCTCTGATCTGCACCCCCAGCCTTTTTTTAAATTTTTTAGTACTGGGTATTGAACCCAGAAGCATTCTACCTCCAAGTTTTACCCCCAGCCTGATTTTATTTCTTATTTAGAAACAGGGTCTCACTAAGTTGCTGAGAGCCTTACTAAGTTGCTAAGGTTGGCTTCTAACCTGCAATCTTCCTGTCTCAGCCTCCCAAGTACTGGGATTACAAGTATGCGCCACCACCCCCAGCTATCCCCAGCCATTTTTATTTTTTGTTTTGAAACAGGATCTTGCTAGGTTGCTGAGAGTCTCACGAAGTTGCTGAGACTGGTCTCAAACCTGCGATCCTCCTATCTCAGCCTTCCAAGTACTGGAATTACGGGCATGCGCCACCATACCCAGCTGATAAAAGGCAAATTTAAGCCAGTAAGAGGTTTAAATGACATTTCAGACATATCTACTTTTATGCATCACAGTAGTAAACACATGACATTCTCCACACTGCACACAGGATGGAAATGTCAGCCTTAGAGCTGGGACGTGCAGTGCTGTGGCAAAAGCCTATGATCTAGGGCCAAAATAACCTGAGTTCACACCACCCTGCTTCTGCATTTACTAGCTGTGTGGCTTGAAGGGAGACACTTAACTTTTCTTTTTTTTTTTTTTGCGGTACTGGGGATTGAACCCAGGGGCATTCTACCTCTGAGCTACATCCTCAGCCCTATTTTTTATTCTTTATTTGGAAACAGGGTCTCACTAAGTTGTGGAGGGCCTCACTAAGTAGCTGAGGCTGGCTGCGAACCCGGATTCTTCGGTCTCAGCCTCCAAGTACTGGGATTACAGGTGTGCGCCACCACGCCCGGCAGACACTTAACTTTTCTAAGGTTCACTTCCCTAACCTGTAAACAGAGACAATAATATTTAACCGTGCTGTGGGGTTTAAAAGATACATGGATCCTATTCATATGAAAAGTGGTGTAACATTTAACAATGGTGGCAGGTAGAGGGATGGGGGGAGGGCTTGATTTGTGCTTTGGCCCAGGAGGTGAAGAATCAAATCAGGTATAATGGCAAGCTCCACCAACAGCAATCCTATGCTGGAAGGAGAGATTTTATTTAATTCCTATTAGGTGGAAAGCCATACCATAGGTTTCCAAGTGACATGATACTTAATGTGCCACAGGGTTTCCAGCTACACGGGTGTGTCTAGTGTGTAGCACCTTTGTTGGACTTCAATAGTAGACATTATAATTAACTACGATCATTCTACTGTCATTAGAT
The DNA here is from genome assembly GCA_004027185.1 of Glis glis. Lineage (NCBI taxonomy): Eukaryota > Metazoa > Chordata > Mammalia > Rodentia > Gliridae > Glis > Glis glis. The sequence goes on along the minus strand of PVJS01030413.1, from coordinate 15,849 downwards.
GAGGCTGGCAGATAATAGATGTACAATGGCTAAGAGGGGACATTCTGGCACTCCTTCTGAGCCACACATCCTAAAGAACATTGGGTCCCAGGCAGCATACTGGACGGATTGGGTCCTAAATTCTTAAGAGAAACGTTGCAACATTGAATGGTGGCGGCAGGTGGAGGGATGGAGGGAGGGCTCAATTTGTGCTCCGGCCCAGGAGGTGAAGAATCAAAATTGGGTGTAAGGACAAGCTCCACCAACGGCAGTCCAATTCTCCAAGGAGAGGTCACGCCGCCCAGCTTAAAAGAAATGTCTTCGGAATTCATTAAGGGAGCGCACAAAGCGGATGTTCATAGATGAAAATTTCTAAAGGTCGTTTGGAAAAAGACTGTTTTCTTTACCTTTCGACTGCCACCGGCCTTCAGCTGCTAATGGTCTCAGGCGTGACCACATGTGCACGCCGGGCTGAAAGGGAAGCCGGCCCAATTAGGCCGGGCATGAAAGGAGGCTGAGGAGAGGCTGGAGATGGTGGAGCGAGCAAAAAGGAATGTGGTGTGTATTAGGTCAGCTTATTACCTATCTCCCTGCTAATCACTTTGCATAAAGCCTCAGCAGGAAATCATTTTGTCTCCAAGTGAATCACAGCTCCACAGCAATTTTATAATGAAAGAAGCAAGGCTTTCTCTGCAAGCTGCTTACCGTACTGTTTGTAGAAAAGAGGCTGCAGGCAGAAATATAAACAGGGGATCTGCAGAATCTACAACATGATGGTAGAAAAATGAACTCATGTGTGTGTGTGTGCGTGTGTGTGTGTGTGTGTGTGCTGGAGCTTCCAGCAGGAAGGCAGGAAGAGAGAAGAAACCCAGAGGCAACTGAATGACTCTTTTTCTTCGGTTTTTTGACTGTTGATCTAAGTGGCAAAGATTTTAAACACTTCTGGGGATTTCCTTAGTAAGTCATATAAAGTCAAACAAGGCCCTTTCCTGGAATGGGAATCCAAATTTTACCTGAGTGACTTATTTTGCTGAAAAGACCTGGAACTCATATGGTAAAAAATAGGGTGATCAAAGACTAAATAGAATGTGTAAGGGCAGAATAAAGTCACAAAGCCAGCTTGAGACCCTCAAAGGTGGAGGGAGGGAGGAAGGGGAGTAGAGAAGCAGACCCTTACAACTCCCAGAAAGATATCCTATTTCCAGTGAAAAGCCCCCATGCCCTTAGGTACAAATCCTAGCTAGATCTCTCTGAGCATGTGACGATGGCTAAGGCAGTTTATGGATCAGATTGAACTGTGCTCATTTGTTAAAGTCAGGGCACTGACACCTAGCTCTTACGGTGATGACAAGGATACAGACCCTGGCCTGAGATAGGTTCTTGACATATGTTACTTCTTCATTTTTCTATTCCTCTTCCTCTTCCTCCACAAGCGTTAGCTGTCTAGGAGATCAGCTGTACCCTAGTTGTGATGAGGATGAAGGGGACAGTGGCATCCTGACCATGTAATGACTCCAGGTACTGCAGACCTGCTGAGAACTACCCAGCACCCTCCCACCCTCCACCTTCATTGAGCAAGCCCCCAGTGTGCAGAGTGGACCCGCACAACAAAATTCTCTCGTGCAAAAAAAGCCGGTGTGGTGCAGTACTTGGGAGGCTGAGAACGGAGAATTTGGGTTCATGGCCAGCCTCAGCTACTTAGTGAGGCCCTCCGCAACTTAGCGAGACCCTGTTTCAAAATAAAGAATAAAAAAATAGGGCTGGGGATGTAGCCCAGAGGTAGAATGCCTCTGGGTTCGATCCCTGGTACCGCAAAAAAAAAAAAAAAAAGCCAAAGAGTAAGAAATGTCACAAATCAGAAGTAAAGAGACGGGAGAATTGTGAAGATTAAAACACAGCCCTTCAAAATATGACCCCCTCGGCATGAGTGCGCAGAGGGCTAAAGGTGTTGATGTCATTTCTTCATTTGGCTTTGTGTGTCTATTAATTGCAGGTAACGTCATCTCTGTGGTCATAATTGTATTAGACCAGGAGCTGGAGAAGGCTAAGTTCATTCTAAATCTTGCTGGGGAGAAGGAGATTAATCCTATTCCTAACGGCCATCGATCACAGCCATACACAGAATGTTAACTGAAGGGCTACATGAACTACACCAGAAGACAATTGATCCTCCCCTGTCCCGTGCACTGAGCCGAGCTGAGGGAGGAGACAGGGGAAGAGGGAGACAGCAAAGGGCAAGAGGGATGAGTCTCCATCAATGTGTGGGAGATAAAAAATAAAAGAAGAAATGGTGGAGCTGAGAAGTGAACCAGAGTCCAGGACTGAAAAGTTCGGAGGGGAAGATGCGAAGGACAGAGAACACGGTGGCATTCAAGTCCTCTAATTAAACTGGGGCAACTGCTTTTTATGCATCTGTGCCCTTGATTCAGAAAGAAAAAGCAGCCTGAGAGAAGACTATTGTGTGGGTAATGACTCCGGGGAGGCTGGTGACCGGCCTGCTTATATTTACTGAATATACCCAGCAGATGAGGTGCTCTAATGTTAGAAGAGCTGTCTATATGCAAAGTCCCATCATTAGCATGCATGCACAGGGCCCCAGAACCCCGCCCATGTAGTCACTCAGCTCTGCCACCATCCCCATGGCGGTTCTCAGGGCTGGAGAGTCTGCAAACAAGGCTGCTGCAGACCCACAGAGGCAATTATTCCTCCTCTGTCAGCCCAGGCCAGGGGCAGGCTGGAGCCGGAGCCTCCCACCCCACTGCTGAACAGCAGCAAAGGGGCTGATTCCTCTGGAGATGAGAGGAATAAACAGCAGAGGGGGAGAGGAGAGGCTGCATACCAAGAGCTGTGAGAAAAGGAGGCATTTAGCGCGAAGCTAGATATCAATTATTTATACTCTCCACGAACCCGATGAAGGTGTGCCTCTCCTCAGATCTAGCTTTTGGATTTCTCACATACATTTTCTGTCTTTACGCCCTTCCTACCTTCTTTCCCTGGCGAATTCCTACTCCAATTTCAAAACTGATTTCCTCTTGTACTCTATTTTATTTTTTTTTTCGAATTGCTGCTGGGCTAGGGACTGCTCTTTCTTGCTCCCAATAAGTAATTGATTTCACTTTTATTATGGCCTTCAATACAGCTCAACTCAAATTTACTGATCCTTTGTTTTTCTACCCCTGGATCTTCTCCATTCATCTGTCTCCTTTCTCCCATGCTATAACTACAGGTCCAGACGGTTCTTATAGGCAAAACCATTTTTCAGTCATGTCTGTGTGCCAGTACCCAGCACGGAGCCTGGTGCATGGTCATGCAGGTTCTATATGTTTTGAACTGAAATGAACAGTTTCATCTACTCTTCTTGTCCTTGTCATCTGAAGTTTGCTCTGTTCGTCACATCTTTTTTCCCAACACACCTCTCTTCAAATCTCTGCTAATAATAACCGGGCACATGATTCTCATTTCTTCTCTGCTCCCTTGGCTATCGCCCTAATCTTGAACTTGACTCTGAATTTCTCAAATCAGTGTGAAGTACAAGTTTCATTTTATTAAACCCAGTATCCTTCCCTCAACGTCCAATCAGCAAATCTATGGCTGTAAGATGTTAACCATATTAAATTCTGAAGATGGAAACACTGAGGATGGAAAAAAGCCTTACGTCTTCTCACCCTCGCATTTAAACTAAAATTCACAATTTATTCATCAGGGGAAAGCCAAATGTATTCAAATGTTGTTTCTTTTGCATTGGGACTCACTAGTGTTGGAGTTTGGGGTTCACCTGGAGAGTGGGGAAGAGGAGGAGAAGAAGCTCAAAGCAATTGGCATGTGGGAATGGCCAGTTGTACCCAGATACGCTTGTTTTCCTTTTGCACACGGGACTTTCTAGTCTGAGCTATTGGAAACAAAGTTCTGAGACCACGGGCAATTTGAACACCAACTGAATTAGCTGGCTGACTTCTTGGGGCTTCTTCCTAAATGGGTCTATGATGAGAATTTCCTATAATAGAAACACTACTATGTCCAAATAAGAACTTTTTATCAAATACTTATAATGGGTTCTTCCAACCAACCCATGGAGGGGTGGCCCTTTAGTTGTGATGCTCATTCTCCTCTTCCACATTTGGGGGTCCCTGGGCATATGTGGCAGCTGTTCGAGAGGCAGCTAGCCCAATAAAGTTCCACTATGTCTCCCTGCCTCTTACTGGCCCAGCTGCCACGTATGGGACCAGAGGTCTGTGGTGATTGACATACTCACCTCTACCTCATGCAATCGGCCCAGGAAGCTGTCCAGTCGCACAAAGACCAAAGAGGACTGGAAATCCCATTCCTTGACTTCCTCATTCTCTTTGAAGTAAGTGTGGAGATTCTCCCTCCTGTCCTGAAACACCTGCTTGAAGAAGCCCAAGGTGTCCGAGACCACTTGCAGTTTTCTCTGACTCTCCTCTACCTCGCTTCTCAGGAGGTCTTCTGGGCTGAGGTAGTTAGAGGCCTGGAATGCAAGCAGATTAGTGTTGCTGGGCCTGGCCACAGGTGCGGGCGTCCTATAACTTTGCCAACACCAGAACCGAATAATTGCCAGAATACCATTTTTCACAAGTACAATATAGGGCACATCTGACCTCAGCCTTAGTTTCGCAGGTGGGCTGGGACCTGGGTTTAAGCCAAATCGTTTTTTGCGACCCTTCAACCACCAGTGATTTGAACCAATGGCTACGATTGGGCAAGTGGCCAGTCAGAGACAAAGAGACACAGTGAAACTTTGTTGGGCCAGCTGCTACTAGGGCAGGTGTTCACTCCCAGCTGTTCTTTTGTGACTTATTGGATTTTGATAGTAAAATCATTTGAGTGCAAGCATTCTTTGGATTATAATTATTCCTCTGTCTCTGAGAGACTTGAACCTGGAGAGTTAGGCAGCTGGAGCTGTTGGACCGGCAATGGCAGAGAGAACTGGGTCCTGGTGACATCATCTATGACCATATTGCAGGTCAGAGCTGAAGCCGGCTTTACTACAGACTTTCAAGGTACTGGAGCCATTAAGTTTTCATACTGTTGATGCTACTTTTAGTTGGGTTTATTATATTTTTGAACCAAAAGAGCCTTGGCTGACAAATATAGAGTGCTGGTCTGTCAAACAAGCTGGGTATGGGATCAGGTGTGGGTGTCCTTGAGTGAGGAAGTCAGCATCCGGACCCTTAGCCCACATCTTTAAATAAGTAATAATAATAATTAATAATAATAATGATAATAATGATAAATGGCAATGCCCTTCCTGTCTCCCTCATAAGGGTCAACTGACAAGTGACTGGAATCAAGAATGTAACAGAAGCCGGGCATGGTGGCGCACCCTTGTAATCCCAGTACTTTGGGAGGCGGAGACCGGAGGATCCGGGTTCGTGGCCAGCCTCAGCTCTCTCTCTCTCTCTCTCCCTGTCTCTCTCTCTCTCTCTCTCTACTTAGTGAGGGCCTCCGCAACTTTGTGAGACCCGGTCTCAAAATAAAGTATAAAAAATAGGGCCGGGGACGTAGTGCGGAGGTAGAACGCCCCTGCGTTCAATCCGCAAAAATAAAAAAAGAATGTAACAGCGTTTTGTAGCCTCGATATGTTCCATGGATGTGACTCTGAGCTCCTCTTTGAGCTTGCTCACTCTGTTCTCAGGACTGTAGCTCCTTAGAGGCAATTTATTTATTTATTTATTATATATGTATTTTTTGGCGGTACCGGGGATTGAACCCAGGGGCATTCTCCCTCTGAGCTACACCTCCAGCCCTATTTTTTTATTCTTTATTTTGAAACAGGGTCTCACTAAGTTGCAGAGGGCCTCACTAAGTAGCTGAGGCTGGCCTTGAACCCGGATCCTCCACTCTCAGCCTCCCAAGTACTGGGATTACAAGCATGTGCCACCATGCCCGGCTCTTAGAGGCAATTTAAGAAGACGTCTCCCCAAACATCCTTCAGGCCTCCAGTTCTATTCACAGACACACTCCTTGTGGTTGACACTACCCCGGTTGGTGCTGAGTCCCTACAAAGCAGAGACAAGAACTCTGCAATCCAAGAGGCAGCTTCTCGATAGCTCCCAGGTCCCAAGTCCTTACCATATGCAGGGCACATGAGTTGCTGCATTGAAGCCTCACGATTACCCAGCATCCCTTTGAGAGAGGTCCTCATCTTTGTACCACTGCACAGAGAAGAATGAGGCACAGAGCAGGTGGGTGACCTGCCCCAGCACACACAACTAACAAGTACTGAGGCCAGGGCTTGGCACAGGGTCGCCTGACTCCAGAGGCTACATCGTTAGTTGCTAGGTTTTGCTGCTGACTTAATACCAATCTCTCCACACAGGTTATGAGGCAGACTGAAATTCACCACGCCTGCCCTTTGCCCCATACCAGGGCTTAGGCAGAGGGTAAAGGAAGGCTGGGCCTCCCTGGTATTACCAAAAGCCTCTTTGTGAATTATTGGCTTGTGAAAGTCCAATCATTCAAGTCTGAGAACTCTTCGGACCATAATTATTTCCCTGCCCTGAGAAATCACAGTTGACTCTTTCCTGGGTCAGCCAGCCCTGCCAGGGAGAGGCTGCCAGGATGCCCGGGGTGGCCCACCTGCAGGATGAGGAGGTTGCATATCTCCTGGAGCAGCACTGTCAGCCTCCCTGGGGAGCGGTAGCACTTGCAGGTGGCCCAGATCAGACAGACCACGTGGAGCAGAGGCCGCAGCCGGGGCTTCGCCTCAGGAAACTCCAGGTTCTCTAGGGCCTCCAGGTGGCTGCGGAGTGGTAACAGGTGCATATGGATATCCTGGGCCTCCTTCCGAGCTGGAAGGAATTGGAGAGGGTCACCAACCCACCCAGTGGAGTGTGGGTGCCTGTGACACAAAGCACTTGCAAAGCCCAGACTGCAGTTTCTTCTAGGCAGAGAAAAGGCTGCTTCCAGAAAACCTTTGGCCCTTATGCAGAACCAAACAATAGGCCAATGGTCTGGGGAGTTTTTTCTGTTATCATTCCTCCAGCTGCCCCCCCCCCCGGCCCCAGTATAGTATTCTGTTATAGCAGACAGACACTTCACTTACTAAATATTGGCTGATTACTTCATGGCTAATATCTCTAAGATAATGCAAAATAGAATCAGGGGACACGTTTTAGAATCAGAAGCCTTTAGATGCTGGCCTGCACACTTAGCAATTGTATGACCTTGGGCACATTTAACCTCTCTGGGCCTTAAAAATAGGCCAATCAGTGGTTAATTTCAAGGGTCTGTGTGAAGGCAGAGGGTAGTTCAAATGGACTCCTTATGAACAACTAGCCCAGTGCCTGGGTCATCACAGACATTTGAAAAGTGGTAGTGTCTCTGGTGAATATTTTCAATTAAAAAGAAATCCCATTGAGCTCTTATAAAGGAGAAGTCTCAGAGAATACAGAGCTAGTACAGACTGAGGATGGCAAGGTTCTGATGATCTTCAAAGCAAGGAAAATCTCCTAGCATCTGCTCTGAACAGTCAAGGAAAGACAGGGGCCTGATCAGTCGTTTTGCGGTAATTGAGAGGGAAACGAGAAAACCCGGCAGTATGAGCACTGATACCTGCATAGCAACTTAGAGGAAGTGTGGAAGCCCACGGAGCAGCCTAAGCTGGAAGGGAGTATTTGTAAAGCGGTCTTTCCTGGTGGATAATCAGGCGGTATCATAGGGCAGATGGTCTCAGGGTATATTATATGGATGAAGCTTTGCATTCATCCCCATAGGAAACTCAAATATCTCCTATTTAGCAAGCAGTTTCCATAGGCCAAGAATTGTTCTACCTGATAGACATACACCACCTCATAGAGAGCTCCATGATGTAACTTTAGTACCCCCACTTTATAAGTGAATCCTGTGAAATGACCAGACCTGCCCAGCTAAGCAAAAGGAAGATCACCCCAAGTTTATCATTCAGAACCCCTGGCTTGATGGCTGTGGGACTTGCTAGACATGGGTATGCTGACATGCGTGTTTGCACTTTATACCCCCAGTGGATTCCTGGGAAGCAGTATGAGAATGCAAAGTCAGATGTCATGGTAAATTGATGAAGCAGTAATTCTTTTTTTTTTTTTTCGGTACTGGGGATTAAACACAGGGACAGTTTACCTCTAGGCTATACCCCAAGCTCTCTTTTTTATTCCTTATTTTGAAATAAGGTCTCACTAAGTTGCGGAGGGCCTCACTAAGTAGCTGAGGCTGGCTGTGAACCTGCAATCCTCCTGTCTCAGCCTCCCAAGTACTGGGATTACAAGCGTGAGCCACCACACTCGGCTATGAAGCAGTAATTCTTAAGTGTGTGTGTGGCGGGGGAGGGGGCTCATGGTGAGCATCAGAACCACTGAGTTGGGGTGGCAGATTTCAGAATCCAGCAGCCATTCCGATGAGTACCAGCTCTAGCTTTTGCATGGACTGTGGAAGAGAAGAGCTGGGGCCATCATGATACAGGGACATTCTCTTTACGAAACTCTGTTTCAAGGCCTTTTATTTATTATTTTTGTTTATAGTACTGGGGATTGAGCCCAGGGGTGTTCTACCTCTGAGCTACACTCCCCATCCCTTTTTATTTTTTGCTTTGAAACAGGGGCTCGCAAGTTGCTGAGGGTCTTGCTAAGTTGCTGAAGGTGGCTTTGAACCTGTGATCCTCCTGTCTCAGCCTCCCAAGTACTGGGATTACAGGCAGGTGCCACCATGCACGGCTTCAAGACCTTTTAAGAAGCCAAACTCTCCCTTACTGATACAGGTAGGCACCACCTTGAGAAAACACAGGTGGTTGTCCAGTCCAAGCAAGGTGCACCTTGACTTAAAAGCCAAACGAAGACATGGGGACAGACACAGCTAGGCTCACACCTATAAAAAATAAATAAATTAACAGTTGTCCCCCAGTATCTGAGGGGATTAGTTCTAGGATCCCCAGAGATACCAAAATTTGAGGATGCTCAAGTCCCTTATATAAAATGGCATGGTATTTGCATATGACTTACACACATCCTCCTGTGTACTTAAACCATCTCTAGCTGGGCGTGGTGGCGCACGCCTGTCATCCCAGTACTTGGGAGGCTGAGACCAGAGGATCCAGGTTCGCGGCCAGCCTCAGCTATTTAGTGAGGCCCTCCGCAGCTTAGTGAGACCCTGTTTCAAAATAAAGAATAAAAAAATAGGGCTGGGGGTGTAGCTCGGAGGTAGAATGCCCCTGGGTTCAATCCCCAGTATCGCGAACAACAACAACAACAAAAAACCAAAAAAACATCTCTAGATTACTTAACATAATGCAAATGCTATGTAAATAGTTGTCTGTCATACTTTATTTGTGCATGTGCGTGGGTGTGTGTGTGTGTGTGTGTGTGTGTGTGTATGCAGTGTTGGGATCAAACTCAAGACCTCTTGCATGATAAGCATGCACTTGACCACTGACCTACACCCCAGCTCCATTGTTTTTAAATTCCTATTATTTATATGCTTATATTACTATTTTTATTGTTTTTTTTTCCTTTGGGTAGTACTGGGGATTGAACCCAGGGGCATTCTACCTCTAAGATTTTATTTTTTATTTTGAAACAAGGTCTTGCTAATTTGCTGAGGGTCTCACTAAGTTGCTGAGGCTGGCCTTGAACCTGTTTTGATCCTCCTGTCTCAGCCTCCCAAGTACTGGATTACAGACATGTGCCACCACGCCCGGCTTTTTCTTTTTCTTTTTTTTTTTTTTTTGCTGTACTGGGGATTGAACCCAGGGACATTCTACCTCTGAGCTACACCCCCAACCCTATTTTTTTTATTCTTTATTTTGAAACAGGGTCTCACTAAATTGTGGAGGGCCTCAATAAATAGCTGAGGCTGGCCTCAAACCCACGATCCTCCTGTCTCAGCTTCCCAAGTACTGGGATTACAACCATGTGCCACCATGCCTGGCTTTTTTATTGTTTCTTAAAAAATATCTTTGATGCCCAGTCGGGTGAATCCACAGGGCTGGAATCCCCAGATGCAGAGGGCTGACTATAAATATAAACAGCAATGTCCAGAGGTCTGCTGGTGAGTCTTTAACAGCAGGCTCTTCAGGGACGAATGCCTTTATGTGTAACACGTGCTAATCTCTGTGGAGTAAGTATTCCCCGTATTCCATTATGTCTGATTTCAAGCTACTTATTTAAGTGTTGCTTGGGAGGATGGAGATGGGAAAGTTAGAAATAGATGCCAACGCTGGCCTCTCAGGAAGCCATGGAGAACCGGCCCAACTTGGTTCCAGCAGAGCACTGGATTTTGACTCTTCCTCACTTATACACACCTACAAACATCCCTGATGGGTGCTCTGGTTTGATTGTGTCTCCTCCAACACTCAGTGTTGAAACTTAATGGTCAATGTGATGGTGCCATGGTTTGAGTTTAGAATGTACCCCTAGAGGCTCTTATGTTGAAAGCACATCCCAATGAAATAATTGAGTCAGGGTTCTCATCTCATCAGTGCATAAACACTGAAGGACTAATTTGAATGAATATACTGGATGGTGACTCAGGCAGGTGGCATGTGGTTGAAGGAGGTAGGTCCCTGGGGGTGTGGCCTTGGGGGGCTTCCTGTCTCTCTCTGCTTCCGGCAGCCATCAAGTTGAGCTCAGCTTTCCTCTACTATACTGTTGCTGTCATGTTGTCTGCCTTGGAGTCGGCCGACTATGGACTGTACCTATGCAACCATGAGCCAAATAAACATTTCCTCCTCTATGTTGTTGACTTTGGGTATTTTGGTCTCAGTGACAGAAAAGCAGACTAAAACAGATGGTGTTAGGTTGTGGAGCCTTCAAGAGATGATTAGGCCATGAGGACTCCTCCCGTGGGAATGGAATTCAGGTCCTTATAAAAGAGGCTTCTCACAGCCTTCTGTTGGCTTGTCCTTCCCCCTTCCACCCCACGAGGACATAGTGCTCTTTCCCTCTAGAGGATACAGCAGAGAGAAGCCCTCACCAGACAATGGAATCTTCCAGTTCCTTGGTCTTGGTTTTCCCAACCTCCAAAACAGTGAGAAATAAATTTGTGTTCTTTATAAATTACCCAGTCTATGGTAGTCTGTTGTAGCAGCACAGATGGACTAAGGCAATTGGCAACCAGGCTGTACTACGCCGATCACTCACTCCTAGTAGCCAGGGAAGAGAACTCTTTAATTAGTCTTTATTGCCGATGTTCTTCCCCCTCGGGGGACTGTTGCTTTCTGTTTCCCAAGGGTGTTCATCATGCAATCCATTCCTTTTGACAATTTTGTTCTCACACATTTCCTCCATCCTTTCTTTTAACTTCCTTTATTTCTCACTGTTCTCCACTTTCCACTCACTAACCCAGAAATATTTCTTTCCCTTTCTCGTTAGCCCATCGTGGAGCCAATGAACTACCCTGATCACGACTTATAAGAATTATGCACATAGTATATCTATTCAACATAAAGAAAGCCAGATGCTCTGAAATTAAATTAGAAATGATAAAATCAATTGACAGCCTTTAAAATCTTTTTATTCTTAGTAGACCCTGCCAAAATTTCTGACCAAGTCTCTGCCTAACACCTCTAATCAAATTTTTTTTGCTTCCATCATTCGAATTGAATTACACATTTAAAGGATTTCTGCTATTATAGTAGTGTTTATTTGGTACCATCAAAGTGGCATTTTTTCTAATTTCATTATCAATATATACTCTACTGGAAAGAACTTTCTGAAGCTGGCCTAGGGAAGTGGATCTTTTCCAACTATTAAGCTACATAAATAATTATTTTCTTAATCTGCTAATGTAAAAATATATCTAGGACACTAAATAACCAATTCATAACATACATTTGGAGCTCCAAATTTCAGACATTTGCATAATTATTTGTGTCACATCTGTGTCAACCTGTTAGTACTGCATCCTTAATATTTTTCTCTAAATTGGCTCCCATTTTAACCTAAATAAAATTGCAGTTGTCCCTTGGTATCCATGGGGGATTGGGTTCAGAACTCCCTGCAGATACTAACATCGAAGGATGCTCACTCCCTTAATAAAAGGGCATCATATTTGCATAGAACCTACACAATCCTCCTGTATACTTTAAATCATCTGTAGATAAATTATACTATTTAATGCAATGTAAATCATATGTAAATAGTTGTTATACTGTATTTTAGGGCATAATGACAAGAAAAAAGCTTGTGCATGTTCAGTACAAATGTAAGTCGATCAATGGTTGGTTGAATTCATGAAGGGCTGACTGCATATAAAGTGGAAACTTTAAACTAGTACCAAAAAAATGAAATGCCAGTATCATTTTCCAAAAAACAGAGTCACCCTTTAGGACATTTTCCAAAACACCTGCCTACACGGGTCCCACAATCATCTCTCACATCAACCACTTTGGTACACACAGCACTTTGGGTAACACCTATCTATCTATTCACATCGAAGTACATGCTGGGAACAAGAGTAGATTCCTCTGGGACAGAGCAGCTCTCAGTGAAGCAGTAAACTGAGGTTTGAAGAGACATGTAGTCCCAAGCCAGCTTTCTGTGCTAGCTAGCAAAGCCATCTCTGCAACGAGATCTGGGGACCCAGAAGCACCTCGAAGACTAACTGCTTCTCTGTTATACTGCTCATGTCAGAAGTCCCCTCATTGGAACTTCCGTTAGCCAAGTGGTTTCCTAACTCCCTGCCACTAGGAAGAAAAGGTGGGCTGAGAAAGCAGCTGATGGGCTCTGGGCACAGGTTGCTGTCCTCTTTAACAGAGCAAACTGACCTCGATTAGTCTTACATTTTGGAGTTGATGAGAGATTTTATTTATTTTAATTAATTAATTTTTTTTCCTCATGGTGCTGGGGTATCAAACCCAGAGCCTTGTACACGCTAGGTGAGTGTTCTACCACTGAGCTACATCCCTCGTTCTGGAGATTATATTTAAAGAAAGTTCTGGGAGAGAAAAAATGTATGAGAAGTACTGCTTAGATTAAGCTGAAATTTCTTATGAAATTGCAAATGACTTTAAGAGCACATTTTGACCTAAAGTGCTGAAGAGCAAGGAGGAGGTTTGATAGGAAAAGGAGGAAGAAACAAAGTGTACCAATGAGGGAAGAGGGAGCCCTGGAAAAAATTACCTACCTCTAATCATAGACTTTGCCTGCTTTGCAATTTTTGACAAGGGCTGATCTTGTCTGGTATTCAGAGGGACAGGAAATTGCTGTCTCATCTGACCACAGGGACAGAAAATGCAGAATGGAGATAGAAACAGAATAGAGATTTCCTAAGGAGTCAAAGGTGGAGGGACCTGAATTCCAGAGGTGAGAGATAAAAAACATGCATTCCTGCATTGTGGTACAGCCAATAAAGCTCTTCCACCTCTACCATCTCACCAGGGTTCAGGGAAGTACAGTAGGTGGAGAGTGTGTGTACCATAAGCACAGTACATACTAAAGCTCAGAGAAGCTAGGTAAACTTGCTCAAGGTCACAAAGCGATGGAACTGCAAACAGAGTGAGGTTCGGCTGAGCTACTCCCTGCTTCTAGACTTGGAATTCTTGCCACTATGCTGTAGGAGTCTGAGGGAAGTGACTGCATCTCTAAAGAAGAAGCTTGACTCCAACCTGTTCACATAACCATTTGCTGGTCCTCACCTGCTACGATGTCTCTGAACATGGCTTGGAAGGCCGGGAAGTAGCTGCTCTGAAGCTTGTCCAGGATCCCAGCCATGCCCCTCACCTTGATCGTTCTCAGTTGATTATAAATATATTCCAGATCCTCATACCTGCAATACCACAAAGAGGGGGGAGTCCAGGTGAGCATCAGGAAAGGCAAGTCACACCGTGATGACCCCACCCCACGCAGGTAGCGAGGACCCCCCTGCCTTAGGGTACTTCCACAGAGTCTGTGCTCCAGCCCGACGAGCCGGGACATCTGTTCTGGAACAATGAGGGCAGAAGTCCGAGTTGGGAACACAGGTTCAAAGGGGCAGCTCCAGGAAACGGTGCTGTGACCATCTGGTGGCTCGGAGCTTGGCAGCTGGAGGTCATTAGCTCGTGCAGTAAGGTTGGGACAGGGCGAGAGAAGCAATGTTGGAGCAAGGCTGCTGGAGAAAGGCTTCACCGCAGGTCAGCAAATGGTCAGAAACCAGGCAAGAAATGGGGCATCTCAGCGTGGTGGTGCGTACAGGGATGGAGCCCTATAGGCAAGTCTGGTCATGTGACATGGACGCTCTCCAGTGTGAGGTCAGGGACATCTGCCTCCAACATCTGTCTGTCTCCTTCTGAGTAGAGGATTTATCAGCACAATGATAAATAGGAGCAAAGAAAAGGGGAGCAAGCGGGGGCAGGGGAGATAAGCAGACACAGAAGCAATAATGAGGTGTTTCTGGCCACCTTGTGGGGCTGGGACTCAGCAGATGATGAACTTTCTAACCCTGCTAATGATGAGCCGGGACCCTGGAGAGATGATTCTGCATCCAGCTTCTGTTTTAGTCAGCGTTTCTCATTGCTGTGACCAAAATTCCTGACAAGAACAACTTAGAGGAGGAAAGGTTTATGTGGGCTCATGGTTTCGAAGGTTCAGCCCATAGTTGGCCGGCTCCAAGGCAGAAAATGCGAGGCGAGGCTCTGAAGGAACTGACGCTGCTCTCGCATCAGGTGGTCAAAAGCACAAGAACCGGGGAGGGGCAAGGACATATCCAGTCCCCAAGGCCATGCACACAGTGACTCACCTCTTGTAGCTATGTCCTGCCTCCAAAACGGGGCTGCACTGCTTAACACATGAGCCTTGGGGAACATTTTAAATCCAAACCATCACAACTTCCAAAACTCCTCTCTTTTTTTTTCAGATCCTTACAAAATGTCTGTGCATCTAACCTTAGCTGCTCAAGGAGAAGGGAATTGAAATTAGAAGCAAAATTTTAAAAAGAGTTGGTTAATGTTACATGTAGTTGAAAGAGCCTTTGATGAAATGTCAAAAGATGTGCTGACAGCAGCCCAGGAAAGGAAGGATGACTATTGAACCCAGGGGATGGATGGCATCTCCCGATCCACAGAAAAAGCTGTATCGACCAATGGCACTTAGCTGTCTGCCCTGGCAAGGATAAGAACCACCTGCAGGGAGGGACCACACTCAGTGGTTGGCTGCCTTCTATAAGACATCTTCTCCCAGAGCTCGGGCATGTGCCTACCTGCTCTTCCAGAACTCCAGCTCCACCTTGGGGGTAGGATTCTCCCCTTGTAAGAGTAGCTGAGAAGACTCTCTCTTGAGCACCACCTGCACTTGGTGGCTCCACCTGATCACCGCAGACTCAATGGCATAGACGACTGACTTATCAATGGAGTCCAAGCTGTGAGAGACAAAAGAAATCTCCTGGCACAAGTGGATACAACATAAGCCTGGGTGTATTCATCTGTTTTCCATCGCTATGACTAAATGCTTGAGACTAGGTAAGTTATAAAGAAAAGTTTATTTCACTCACCATTTTGGAGGCTGAAAGTCTAAGATTAGGCATCCCCACTTATATGGTATCTGGTGAGGGCTTTGTGTCTAATGGTTTCATGGTGAGACAGGAAGCCAGAGAACATGGAGGGGCCGGTCTTGTTCTTTTAGAACAACCCACTCTGGAGGGAACAAACTGGGGTCCTCCAAGATCTATGTTGGTCCCCTCTGAGGTTGGTGCCCCAATGATATAACTACTTTGCACTAAACTCCACCCCTTAAAGGTTCTACCACCTCCTCCAACAATAACAAACTGAGGTCCAAGCTTCTTTTTTTTTTTTTTGGTACTGGGGATTGAACCCAGAGGCATTCTCCCTCCAAGCTACACACCCCCAACCCTATTTTTTTTTGAGGTACCAGGGATTGAACCCAGGGGCGTTCTACCTCCGCGCTACGCCCC
>PVJS01030412.1:0-24112 GCA_004027185.1 Glis glis | reverse complement strand
ACCGGAGGATCCGGGTGCGCGCCCAGCCTCAGCTCTCTCTCTCTCTCTCTCTCTCTCTCCCTGTCTCTCTCTCTCTCTCTCTACCTAGTGAGGTCCTCTGCAACTTCGTGAGACCCGGTTTCAAAATAAAGTATAAAAAAATAGGACCGGGGGTGTAGCGCAGAGGTAGAACGCCCCTGGGTTCAATCCCCAGTACCGCAAAAAAAAAAAATGGCAGCCCTTCTACAGTTCATGGGTTCCTTTTATAGAGAGCAAGCAGAGTTTGTCGGGTATGCTCTAAATCGACCAATCATAGTAAATTTTCCTTATTTAGAAGCAAGGGGGTAGGTCTAGGGGCGTGGGCTGAGCACACAGGTGGGGGTTGGGGCCTGGTCTGGGCGGAAGTGACCTGGCACCAGAAATCTGGTCTGCGGTGGCCAGAGCCCAGAACTGCTGCTGCGGGCTGCGAGGAGGCATTGTCCTAGGGGCGATAAGGGCAGGAACTGGTTCTGTCCTTGGGGCGGTAAGGGCAGGGAATTTACTTTTAGGGTAGAAATCAAGGCTAAAAAATTACTTTTAGGGCATGTTATCACAAGCTAGATAATAAAAATTCCTAAGTGAAAACTTTCCATTTGTGTTTCAGCACAAGCCTGTAGTAAAATAAATTTGAACTCATGGTTATCCATTTATTGTATTTACTTATGGTATAAGACCATGATTCGGTAGTCTTAAGTTTGACCTTAATTAGCCAATCTTGCAAATGTGCTTCTAAGTTTTTATTGTAACCCAAGAACCCATACACATGTACACACATGCCCAGAGTCAGGTGAAGAGGGTTTAGCTTTCTTTTTTTTATTTGTTTTTGTTGTGTTTTAAAATCTTCTGGGAATAAATATAAATCAATGAAAATAATTATTGGAAATATTATAAATATTCTTCACTATTCAGAATTATAGTAAATAGTATAAGTAATATAAAAGTATTACTGTGGATACTTCTCTTTAGCAATGCAGGCCCCTATAGGGGCCAATTTTTACAGCTCCTTCTTCAATGAATAGTCACCAAAGAAGTATCAATGGAAGAATGAAGAGCTCATGTATCAATGTTCAGAGTTGATATGATTAAGTCATGATGGTTGTAATCGCATGAGTAGATAACTCCATTGTAATGGATTTACTGGGTAAATAGAACCTAGGCAGGTGGGGTGTGGCTGGAGAGCTGGGTGCCTGGGGTTGTGGTCTTGGGAACTGTTCTTTTGTCTTTGAATCCTCTTGCTTGCTTGCTCTCTTCCATCCAGCCTCCATGATGTAAGAGCAAAGCCTTGCTCTCTCCCTCTCTCTGCTTCCTGCCACCATGCCCTGAGCTACACAGATCTCAGCCTCACCTGGGCTGAACCTGAAATTTCCAAAAACTGTGCGCAAATAAATCTTCCTTCCTCTAAATTGTGTGTGGCCAGGCTTATTAGGTCACAGCAGTGCGAATGTTGACGGTGAAACTCACTAACCTCTTTATACAGTCACCTGCACCTGCCGGCTGCAAAGTGATGCGGGGAAATGATGTCCCCAAACCGAAAAGCCAAGAACTTTCTTCTTAGCAATGTGAATATTAAGAACTACCAGGGATTTGGGATTTAGCTCAGTCACAGAGAGCATGCCTGGCATGCACAAGGCCCTGGGTTCAATCCTTGGCCCTAAAAAACAAAACAAAACAAAACAAAAAAAAAAAACTGTAGGTACCTAGAACTTCATTTTTCATAGAACTTCCAGAAAATTTGAGGAAAAGGCAAGGAAAAAGGGTAACAGGTGTAGTAGGAAAAAATTAAGACAAAGTTTTAAAATGCAAATACTGGAGAGTTTTGACTCTAAATGAAAACTTTTTCTCGTATGTAATATTTTGGACTCTCTAGCCTCCAAAAGTTCCAGGTGAATTAAGAAAGGGTTTGCAGTTAATAAACCAATATATTCTAATATTGTCACCACTGTCGCCCACCTTAAAGGAAATCCTTCCTCCTAATTGTGTAAATGAGACTTTTCCTAACAGTTGATAGAACAATAATTACCTAATAGGAATTTTCAAAGTTAGAAAGGCACATTAGAGTTTAGAGTAATCTTATTAAAAATCAAATTCACAACATCAACAGATCCTTCCTGTGCCATGTAATTACATTACAGACACTTAATTGAAATAAACTGGAAATGAAACCTGGCCTAGCACAGACATGTACTGATGGTTATGACTCAGCAGGGTGGTACTAGTTCATTAAAAAGTCTTCACATATCTCTGCCCATCACATTGTAAGAAAATCTTAAAATAAGACACTAACTCAATTAAACACATTAATATACAAACACTTATCTATATTTTCTCTTGTATATGTAAAAAATACCTGAAAACAAAGGAAATAAAACTTTTATGGGAACTATTTTTTCTATTTAAGTCAAATGATTGTATATTTGAGTTTATATAAAAATAAGTAACAAAGCCAGACACGGTGGGGCATGCCTATAATCCCAGTACTTGGGAGGCTGAAACAGGAGGAACAGAGATTCAAGGCCCAAAGGGGCAATTTAGTGAGACCCTGTTTCAAAATAAAAAAAAAAATAAAATGAGGCTGGGAATGTAGCTCAGAGGTAGAACACCCGTGGGTTCAATCCCCAGTACCACACGCACAAGTAAGTAACAAAAGGTTCATTTTACAAAAGTTTCTTTGCCATTTGTTTTGGTTTCTCAAAGTGTGGAAAGGCTGTGATTAAGCTTGCTAAACCTCTTGGGGGCATCTTAAGCAAAGCAGACATTACTAAAAGGCCAGGGCTGGACAGTCAGAGAAAAGATCATTGCTAACCCAAGTACCATCCACTCCAGATCCAGGGGCTCCTAAAAAAGTGAGTTGAGTGGAATGTTCCCGATTGTTTTACACTGGAAAGTGAACCTATCTAGGCACAAATCGTATAACTTGTATCATAAGCTCAAATAAACTAACCAGAAAAATGTTTCTGCTTGTGTGTCTGTGGCATCAGGGGGCAAAGGTAGGAATTTACAGGTCGGCATAACAAGCAGATATGTATTTGGAAACAGCTTAGGTATATTAATGAATGAATAATTATGGAGCAATTCCTTTATATAAATTGTTGCAAAAGCAAGCCAAACAAGGCAATTCCCTGTGGGGGCACAGTGGCCTTGGGCCACTAGACCTAACAAGCTGAGCAAGGTTGGTGATCTGAAAGCGCAGTGAAGAGAACACAGGTGGTGGCAGCAGTTGGGGGAGAGGAGGACCAAGCCACAGGCCTCCAAGGAAGGGTAGATGCTGGAAGCCACGTCCATACCTCCTGTGGCACTTTGGGCATGGGTTACTGGGAATTTCATAACATGAAATGACTGGATTCCAATGCCACTGACTTCCATATATATGAGACAAGTTTAAATTGCATATTCAGTATCTACTAAGTTCAAATAACATTTGTAGTATCTATAAACTTCAAAGAGAGAAACCTTCTTAAGTTTTGGTGGGATATAAAATCAGCATGTTTATGCTTGACTAGTCAAAACATTCTTTAGAAAATATTAACACAAGCCAGGTGTAGTGGTGCATGCCTGTAATCCAAGTACTTAGGAGGCTGGGACAGGAGGATCACAGGTTGCCAGCCTCAGCAACTTAACAAGACCCTGTCTCAAAATAAAATAAAAAGGGTTGGGGGTAGAGCTTAGAGGTAGAATTCCCCTGGGTTCAGTCCCCAGTACCACAATACATGTATACATACATACATACATACATACATACATATATACATACATAATATATAAAAACACTAACACAGAATTACTAATGGGAAAATACACAGCACCTCTTTTTTAAAAATCCTAATGCGAAGACTTTGTTTTGTTATCAACTGGCTAACTTGCACTGAAAATTATATCACAATTTATAGAAAATATGCAATAAAAATATTTCTCATTCTTAAGAAAAGGGTGGACATGAATAAAAGTCTTTACAATAGACTTGCTGGAGCATATGTTTTACTAATGTAAATTTATTTTTCATATAATCCTTGTTTTTAAGATCTAGTAACAAGTCAAAATATTGCTATATCATTTGGGACTGACAGTGGAAACACCAAAAGAAATCAACCCCTACAAAGAAGGGATTGACTGGTTCACCTAAAACTCTGGGCCTTTATAGTCGGTTCCCTTCAGCACTTCGATAACATTGACTTTAAATCTAATTTATTTTCTTCTCTCTCTCTCTCTCTCTTCTCAGTAGATTCACATGTATACTAAGTCTGTTACTCCTCATCAAAACATAATGGTCAAAGAATTTCTTCTGTACAAGGCATTCTCCAGGAAGAAAATCTGTATTCTAGAAGATGCAACAAAGTTTGTCAGCTTAGCGTTTTACCATACAAACCCTAAATGCATTCCTACATTCCTGAGCCCATTGACTTGGGCCTCAGCTACTAATCTAATCCCTGTGGAGAGAAGTTAATGGAGCACTGAGTATTACGTCAATTCCATCCAAATTTTATTGTAGGAAAATAAAGTGATATATAAAATTGTGTAGTAGAAATATTCTTAAATATGCTGACATTATATCCAAACAAAACTTCTAAAAGTTTTTTCTCTGAAGTTATGTTAATGCATGAAGAAGTATAGTAACAGACACCACGTCGTGTCTCTACCAAAGCTGTTTTCACCCTTCTTACTTTCTAATCAAACACCAATTTTGACTGAAGAGTGAGCAGAGATCCCCAGATGACAGGCATGGAACTGTGACCTGTGTCTGGCAATATGATAGAAGGGATAGTTTATTGGTAAGATAGTGCCCATTTCCTGTCTTTGAACTCAACCATGTGAAGACAAAGGTTGGATTAACATTAGCCATCTTGAAAACATTTTTTAAAAAGCCCAGAAAAATAATATTCTCCTTCAGTACTGCAAAATTGTCATATCCCTACTAAATATCTGCAGCAGCTCTCTCCCTGACTGTAAACTTATTATTATGTAACTTTTACATTATTGTGTAAACCTCTATTAAACATTGGAAATCAGGCATCTTGACTAGAGCCCATCATGAGGGTAGAAAAGAATTCATTCTTCCAGTAGGATGCAAAACTCAGAAAACAAGAGGGAGGTTGTTTTGTTAAATTTGACTTTATTTCTTAACTTTCTATTTTAAAATAATTTCAGACTTACAAGAAGAGTTTGAAAAATCATAAAATGAATTCACTTATATGCTTCTCACAATTTTGGGAAATGTTATGATTATATAAAGTCAAGATATACTTATCAAAACAAAAGAAGTTTTGTAAAACTTCTTTATAGGTGATTTGACATTTACAGATGTTTGTCATTTAGAATTGAAATAATCCAAGAATATAACTCTATAAGGCCTAAGAACATGCATCTCATTCATCACCCAGTGCCCAGCATGCAGTAGGTGTTGCTTTAATCAGGACTCTTTGAGTTGCAAATAAAAGAAAAAATTAAACCCATCTTTATATGTCAAAATATACTTACTGATTTAATTGAAACTTCTGAAAGTATATTAGCATTTTGTGATCCAGTGCCTAAAACTGATATTCTTGTTTGTATGCTTGTTTCTCTTTAAAAAAAAAAAGAAAAACTAAGAAACAAGAGGGAAGTAGCAATTGTATTGAATGACCTAGTGAGGCTCACTCACATGAGCAACTCATCAAGATCATCCCTCCCTCCTCAGCACCCATGGCACCATTACTGGAATTCCATGATTTTTTTTTTCTTCACATTTCCTTGATATCCTTCTTATTCACTTTTTCTCCCAATTTTGTGGCAAAGCTAGGAACATCAGTCTTACACTCTCTCATCTTATCAATCTCAACTGAAATATGATGGTTTCTTATCAACATATCTTGCAGAAGTCCTTAAGTTGATTTTCTCTGGTCTGACCCGGATCATATACTCACCACTGTATCAATTACTATAGTTAAGGACCCAGGATACAATTATTGGTAGGAACTGCATTATCTACTCATCCATAAGGTTGTAAGGAGTGAACCAGCTCCTATCTAAGCAACATGAACAGGGAATAGAAGACAATTGATTTTCCCAATGAAAATCAAGAAACTGCTTACCAGAAAAAATAAAGAGGTATGATGGACTAAGAAAAAGTTGCTATGTTCACTGTAAGACAATAAAAATTGAATAAGTAATTTAATATATTTAAAATCCTCATATATACTTAAGCTTGAACCTTGAAAAATAAAATACAAACAACTAAAAGTGAAAAATTTTGAGAGATGAAATGGAGTAATATATGTTACAAAAGCTGGCAGTATTGGCCCTAGACATTTTGGAGGTGACAGAAAACAAGCATTTTGTAATGGATTCTCAACATGGACATTTACAACCCTGCCCTACACATTGATGACCTTTTTGAAAAACATCTTCACCAAAAAGAGGGAGAGAGGGAGAGAGAGAGAGAGAGAGAGAGAGAGAGAAACTATTTTAACAAGGCAACAAGGCGTATTTCCAAAAGAAAAAGAAAACACACAAAAGAAAAATAATGGGATACTCCTAAAATTTTCTTAAAATTAAGTTAAGAGGAATTTGAGAAACTTTTAAGTCCTGAAGCTTGAGATGGATAGAGTTTTCTAAAAACACCACTTTTTACTGAAATTTTTGACTCTTTTATCACTTGTAACTTGGAGTGGCTCAGAGAAACAGACAGCAGTATGCCAGCACACCACCAAAATAAAACAGAGATGATAGATTATGTTGATAAAATGCAAGCACTGATCAAAAGTAAGCATAAAACAATAATAAAGTCACTTTCTTGAAAATTCTGGAATGCAGATGTTTATGGATGATGGAAAATCAGGGACGTTGAGGTTGGCAGACACAGAAGATGGTGCACACTAGTTGAAAAAAGTTAAGTTGAAACATTTTTTATTTGTTCCCTATCCCTATCCCTTCAGAAAGAACTTGCTTTATGGTGTGCGCTTATAACCCCAATACTTGAGAGGCTGGGACAGGAGGATCGCAGGTTCGAGGACAGCCTCAGCAGGTGAGAAAGACCCTCAGCAATTTAGCCAGATGTTTCAAAATAGAAAATAAAAAGGACTAGGGGTGTAGCTCAGAGGTAGAGTTCCCCTAGGTTCAATTTCCAGTACCACCAAAAAAAAAAAAAAACTTCTACATCCCTGAAGAGGATTGGTCCCACATTTTATATGACAAACTCATACTTTAGTCCTCAGCTAATTGCCCCAAAAATGGACAACTGACCTAAAATGAGCTTATTCAAGTGAATAATATTGGTTGACTCAAATGAAGAGTCGAATTTTTTTCTCTAGAATTTTTATTATTATTATTATTTGAGATAATGGAGATTGAACTCAGGGGCCTTCTACCTCCGAGCTACACCTCCAGTCCTGTTTTTTATTCTTTATTTTGAAACAGGGTCTCACTAAATTGCCAAGGGCCTCACTAAGCAGCTGAGGCTGCCCACAAATCTGCGATTGTCCTGTCTCAGCCTCCCAAGTACTATTATAAGCATGCACTACCATGCCCGGCTTTTTCTCTAGAATTTGAAATATAAATTCCAGATGAAAAATTTAAGGTGAAGCCACATTGACGTTAGGGCAGACACTATGGTGAAGTGCCAGGAGCTCATAGATTTTAGGGCACAGATCCATCCTGGTTGCTTCCATATGTAAGCTTCTTCTTAAATCCATATATCTAATAGTATTCTATGATTTTCTTAAATCTAAAGTGAGGACACCAAATTCTTAGGAAATTTTTTATTATTGATAGTTCCTTTTAAACACATATCTGCAAAGACTTTTATTATTACAATTACATTATCTTGAAATATAAGAATATTTTAATCTGTTTATGTATATATAAATTTATATATATGTAATAATATGTTATAATTTTTATATAATATGTTTATTTTATATTGCATATTATATATAACGTATTTATATACTTATATATAAATATATATGTATATTTAACATTTAACATTTTCATAATAAACAGATTCAAAATAAATCCTTATATTTCAAGATAGTATAATTGTAACAAAGTCTTTGCAGATATAAGTGAATAAACCACCATGTATTCATCATTCAGATTTCGTAATTGTCATTTTAGATTTTATTTATTTATTTGTGTGTGTGTGGCACTGGGATTGAACACAGGGGTGTTCTGCCTCTGAGCTACACCTCCAGCCTTATTTTATTATTTTATTTTGAAACACAGTCTCACTAAGTTACTGCATACTGGCTTTAAACCTGCAATCCTCCTGTCTCAGTCTCCCAAGTATTGAGATTGTAGGCATGCACCACAGCATCTGGCTATCAGTTTAATTAGTAATTTTTGTAAGCTTTTAAAAATTTTACAAACTTAATTAATTCTTAAATAATATTCATTCTTTACAAACTTGAAATATTTGGGGATTGGTTTATTAATCAATAAAATATCAGACTTTATTTTGTAATTTCTGAATTTTACTTTTATAGCATCCTGGCATTATACTTAACATTTTTTGAAACAAAAACATGATTCAGCACTATGTGGATTAGTAGTTATATGTAAAATATAATATAACGTAATGAATTGTTAAAATAAACTGCTCCATATTGAGAAGGGGTTTATAATTTATTAAATGTCTTGATTTTTTCCTTTCACTTTGTTTGCAACATTTATTCTGGTTTTTAAATTTTTATGAATTTTGTGAAATTTTACTTCTAAAACAATACTTTTGTATTGTTTATGATGTATGTATGAGGCCCTAAACACTTTTTTTTTTTTTTTTTGCGGTACCGGGGATTGAACGCAGGGGCGTTCTACCTCCGTGCTACGCCCCCGGCCCTATTTTTTTATACTTTATTTTGAAACCGGGTCTCACGAAGTTGTGGAGGGCCTCACTAAGTAGAGAGAGAGAGAGACAGGGAGAGAAAGAGAGAGAGAGCACGCGCGAGTGCGCGAGCTGAGGCTGGCTGGAATTACAAGCGTGCACCACCACGCCCGGCTTGCCCTAAACACTTTAAAGAGGAAAAAATATAGTATGAACAAGTTGTATTGCTATTATTCAGGACTACTTTTGAGTGTGCAGAAATCATAAGTCTCTGTATTGCCCATGTAGTTGCCTAGCAGACTTTTGCAATTAACTCTACAGTAAGAGTGTACTCTTATGACTACATGCATTGAAGCATACTGTTTCAGGAAGGTACTAAGTAGGAAATCAGAAACCTGGGTTCCAGCACAGGCCCAGCTATAGAACAGCTGGTGATCTTGGAAAGGTCATTTTGCCTTTCTGGGGTTTCAATTTCTTAACTTGTGAAATGTGCAGTGTTGACTCCATGACCTTTAATTTTCTTTCAGTTGCAAAATTCAATGTCTAGCTATCCTTTCCACAATAAACAGATAATTTTTTTCTTTGTAAGTAATATATTCAAAGTTAAAGGAAGCGTTTTCTCTATTAATTTTTACTCATAGCTTAGAAAACTCCAGTTTCAAAAGAATCATGTGTTTTATACGAACTTAGGAAAACAATGTTCAAGTGTATTTAAATATTTTTATTTGGATGATACTTTCTCTCCACTTTGGAGAAGATTTATCAGAAAAAAAAGAGGAAAAGAAAAATGATTTGCAAGGATTATCTCTTTTTTTAAGTGTTACTTTAAAGAAGAGTCCTGGTGTTGCATTATCTCAAAAGCAAGAGATACTAAGTCACAACAGTTTTTTTGTTGTTGTTTTTGTTTTTGGTACTGGGGATTGAACCCAGGGTCATTCTACCTCTGAGCTACATGCCCAGTCCTATTTTTTTTTTTTATGTTTTATTTTGAAACAAGGTTTCACTAATTTGCCGAGGGCCTCATGAGGTTGCTGAGGCTGGCCATGAACCTTCGATCCTCTTGTCTCAGCCTCCCAAGTACTGGGACTACAAGGGTGCGCCACTACGGCCGGCACAATAGTTTTTCATACAACAAATAGATATTTGTGGGGGGAAAAACTAGCCTAAATATGTCATTAAAATTTATGTATTTAACAGGAAAGTCTCTTTCACTCTCTATAGAATTGTTGCTAAATTAGAAGCCCACAAAGTTCCAAGTCGGGGCACCAGTGAGAAGTGGTCTACGTCTAGATATGCATATGAGTTGTGGCTGGTTCTGCTCAAGAACTCAATTTTTAAATTTAATATAAATCTAAGTTTAAATTAAATTTTAAATTAATTAAAACTTTCTAGGTATGTGTGGAACAATTTGAGTTCTGAATCTACTTTTTTATCTGTAAATTTTATCAAATTAAAATACAGACAAAGATTTCTATTAAAAATCCATTGCCTAAATTGGAAGGGCAGAAAGTGTAAAATATCCAAGAAAAAAAGAATGTAAAGTATATCATGGATTAACTTCAAAATATTAACTACACGCAGTAATCATAATATTTAGTCTTATTATAAATAATTTCATCTATTTCTTTTTAGTTTTTAAGCATGACTACTAGAAAATTTAGAATTATTTGAGTATCTGTAACTACTTTTTGACTAAACAATGATGGTTGAAAGCATTGGGTTTTTTGAAGAAAATGTAATTTCTAAGCAGGATCAGTTCTTGCTAAAATTACTCCTAAAACATTCAGTTTAGATAATGATTGAAAAAAGTATAAACCAGAATATCTGAGTTCAAATGAGACTTTTTCTGTTAAGCAGAAAAATCAATCAAAAACATCTGAGGCTCTGTCTTTACTGAAAAAATTTAGAATTACTGGCTGAATTTATTCTATTTATTTATTTATTTGTTTACTTACTTATTTAGTAGTACTGGGGATTGAACCCAGGGACATTTTATTTTTGAAACATGGTCTTGCTAAGTTTCTGAAGTTCTTATTAAATTGCTGAGGCTGGCCAGAACCTGCCGTCCTCCTATCTCAATCACCAAAGTAATTACTGGGCACCAGCTGAATTTAAAATACGTATCCACGATTTTAGATTTGGAAAAGCCTTTACCTTATCCAAATCTGTAAGTTTTACACAGAAGGAGACTTATTTCATGTTTCATTTAAAAGTTCATTTAGAAAGTAAGTGGTCGAATCAGAACGGAAACTTCCCATTTCCAATTTCTTCTACCTAAGGGTGTGAAGTTAAAAAAACTAAAAATTCAAATAATAATTTCAAGAGAAAACTATCCAGAAAGGCACATAAGAATAGTTTGTGTTAAGAGTCTTTTGATTCTTTTAAAGTTCTTTCTGTATATAAATGATCAAAACAAAAGCCACTTTTTAAAAAAGAAATATCTTTCTGTCAAAGAATCTTTTTCTTATTTTGTAATAAGCCAGTTACTCTTTCCCTCTCTTCTCAAGTCTTATTGAAATATGTATCTCTGTACCACATAAGCAATATATTTAATATGTCCATCCATGAGAATACAGGAGGCCAAGAAAGGGTTAAGATTAGGAGGAAACTTAAGGCCAAACTGAATTCAAAAAGTTGCTGATGTGAAGTACTTGGTCTCCTGGGGAAACAACATACAGGCTGCACCATTGACTTGACAATTAATCCAAGGAGCTACATGGCCATTAGTTCGGGAAAGAGACGCTTGCTTGCCTGCTTGCCTAGAGGTAAGAGCTAGGTCTGCAGCTGCCAAACAGCAGGATGACAGAAATAAATGGGGGAGAAATTAGGACTAGGAATCTAAGTTCTTCATTTTCTTGCCTTGGCTTCAAAGGAAGACCCAAATGTCAAGCAACTATGGTATCTTGTATAATATACAGGAGAGTCATTTATCATCCAAGACTTCAAAATATAAATAATTTTCTAAGAATCTTTAGAATACCATCCCAGTAGGCATATTCTGTTCATTCCTTTAAAAATTATAAAACAAATCTTTGGACTTAATGATTAAAAACCTGAATTTTAGGCTCATATCATTTTACAGGTCTATATATAACTTTATATGGCTTTTTCTATACTATATGAATAAAAGGTATCAAATTCAGTGAAGTTATTAGCACTTTGTACATTTATTATTATTTGAATATTACTATTGTATTCAATTTTGTCATATATGCCTTTTTTCTTGTACACAGTGAAGGTCGGGATTTAAGATTCTTTTCATTGCAACATGATTAACTTTTCTGTGGGAACTTCCATCTATGAAATGATACAATGAAAATCACTATATTTGATCCTGACACTGAGAAATTGCTAGCAGCTCTTACCTACTCTGAAGTTAATTAAAAACATCCTGAATATGTTCTTTGGGAAGGTATTTCATAGTAATCCACAGAGGAGGAAAACAACATATTCAACTGAAAACATCCAACTAGCCTCACTCTTTTAAAAGTAACTGCAAAATCACAAGAATATTATGTCATGAAATGTACTAAATTAAGTTATCAAAATTATTCTAAGGAAAGTATTTGTATTTCCTCTCACCTACAGTGGCAGAAAAATCACTGCACAATTAACATACTATTTTTAATGCCCTAAAATGTTTTATACCATAGATGTGCTGCCTTAATCTGTATCATTTCCTGGTTTACCTGTGGCCTGGTTTGTGGCCAAGGCACGCTAGTCAGTAGATGAAGTCTAGACTGCATAGACTCTACTTGGGTACCACTTATCCTATACTGCCCTTTTGCACTGAATCAGAGAGGAGGGAGTCTCAGGCAGTCGACAACTTCATCTTTGCTTCCAAGTTCAGGTTGGCTGGGCTCCCAAATCTCTTGGGGCATGTTGGCTGCCAAAGCAAATTAGTCTCACTTTATCTTTGGGGCAGTGACTTTGCTAACTTTATTGGCTGTGTGGGGTCTAGGCCTAGTGACATTAGCAGGTGGCACATTTAAAAAAATGCCATTAAAATATTGATCCTCTCCCCACCCAAAAATGGCACTACTGAAAGAATAATTTTAGAAGTTATGAAGGAAGAAGTATTCAGTCAGAACACATGAAAGAAGTTGGAGTTTTAATTGCAGTTTAAAAAAACAGGCAGAAGGATCAGTATAAAATGATTTTAAAAAATATTGAAATTAGGCCTAAATTTATAATCTGAAAAATATTAATGCCATCAGGGAAGCAGATGAAACAATAGATTGTATCCAAATCCATATTGTTAAATATATATTTTTAAAAGATGGTCAGGGGAGAATAGAATGGAAGAAGCAATCAAATGTGAGAATCATAGACAAATTGGACAAGCGTGGGTAAGTCAATGGAAAGGTTCATGGAACACTTAACAGAAACCTCCTGATCCTACAGAAATATACTAGATAAGCTCCAAGTCCATGTGTTCAGTTTCCCCTGTTAACAAGTATATTGAGGGGTTTTGCATATGTGTGTGTGTGTGTGTGTGTGTGTGTGTGTGTGTGTGTACATTTCTAAATAAGTAAATAGAAGACTTCAGCTATTTCAAATATGCAGATTTTAGGAAACAGATGGTGAAAAATATGCATTTAAAAAATTTTATCTCACATAAATGATTATTCATGGATTGTTATTCTCCTTACTGGATATATTCACAATACATCTAGGATAGGCATTCAATAAACCTGATCCCCGGATATTTTGATTTGGTAGGTCAATGATAAGGCCTACGGAATTTTCCTTTCTAATAATACTATCTCTACTAGCAAGAGAAAAAACTTTCTTAGTTTCACCACTTCAGCCCAAGAGCATTAAATAGTACTTGTTGTATGATAAACTCTTTATAAATAGTTAATGAATGAGTGAGTGAATAAATTACTAATAAATGAATAAATGAACAAAGCACATATGATTTGAGGCAAACTGTTGGTGGACGTAGCCTTGAGAAACATGACATGAAGTCTATGTTCTTTAATTTTGGAGAACTGTGAAATATAAAACCCATTGCCATAACAGACTATTTAGGAACTATTTAAAATCTGTGGCACTGGTTCATTGAGGAAACTCTATTTTCTAATACATGTTAAAAATTAATTGGATATAATGTCAATTATTTCTATAAAGACTTTTTCTTCCTCCATGATGAAAACTTATTTTTTTTACTTTAACTTGCTAACTCAGACACTAGTACTTAAGTTAATGAAATAGATTATAAAATTACAAGCTTATTTAACTTCATAATGAAATTAATCTCCACAGTGAGTATCATGGATTTTCTAAACTCCCTGTCTATATGGACAGAAAACAAACAAACAAAAGAACGAATGTGGTAAGAATAACTAGGTAGTGACATGATAAGTTGACTGCAGGGCTGCCAACAGGATCTGCTTGTGGTCATTGATTTAAAATGTCTGTTCCGTTCCAAGCAGAAGGCCAGAAAATGAAGAGTTAAGTAGAATCAGGGCTTCTGAAAAGAGCTTCCAAAGTTTGGAAATATGGAGTCTGAGGACCTGATATTATGCAGATCTCCTTTATGACTTAAGATACAGAGGATATCAAAGGTGTAGGGTCATTTCAGCTTCCTAATCAGACCTGCCTCTCACTTGTTAAAAATTCCAGTAATACTGATCCTGAAAATGAACTCATTATAAACAATATCGTTCTACAAAGTTTTTTTTTACTGCAGCAGCAAAAAAAATGTAAAAGTAATAATAAAAAATAATAGCCGGGTGTGGTGGCGCATGCTTGTAATACCAGTACTTTGGGAGGCGGAGACTGGAGGATCCAGCTTGGCGGCCAGCCTCAACTTTCTCTCTCTGTCTCTCTCTCTCTGTCTCTCTCTCTCTCTACTTAGTGAGGCCCTCCGCAACTTCCTGAGACCCGGTTTCAAAATAAAGTATAAAAAATAGGGCCAGGGGTTTAGCGCGGAGGTAGAACGCTCCTGGGTTCAATCCCCAGTACCGCAAAAAAAATAAAATAAAATAAAATAAAATAAAATAAAATAAAATAAAATAAAATAAAATAATTTTCTATCTGTTGTAAATTTTTGACAGATGGTCAAATGTTGCACTGTCATATTTATATTTAAAATTCATGGTGTAATAAGAGATTTAAACTTAAAGACAAAAAATGGGTAAGCATTTGAAAAGGCAGAGCTGAAATCTCATTTGAGGGATTAAGAAATTCTTGGAGGAAGAAACACTTGAGTGACTTGCATGTAGCAAATAGCAAACACTTATTTGTTATAGAAATAGTATTATAGACATTCTGCCTTAGGCACAAAATATGAAAGACATTTATTATAAAGAAAATTTAAAAAATAGTTTAAAGTTATAAACCTGAATTTTAAATATTGCTGACATGGCTATTCATGATCAGACTTCTGTCTACTGCTCCACCTTTATTTTGAATCATATTCTGTTCAATCAGTCACAGCATTTGTTAATTTAACAAAGCATATCAATGTCCATACAGTACATGATACATAATGTTTTCCTATTATTCCTTCTGATCCAAGATAATCACATTAGATTTCCTCTGCATATGTCTGGAGGCAATTTTGCCTAGGGTCCTTTACAGCCCCTGGTTATCAAGGGGCAGATAAAGGCAATCCTATTTGGTATACAAACAACATCTGTACCTTTTAGAATTCTCAACATTGTACAAGGCACAGAAGCATCTGGCTTCACCTTAGTATTATCATTTTTAAAAGTGGCAGGCTGGCTGGTGTGGTGTGGTGGTGCATGACTGTACTCCCAGTACTTGGGAGGCTGAGACAGGAGGATCACAGGTTTGAGACCAACCTCAGCAACTTAGGCCCTCAGCAACTCAGTGAGCCCCTGTTTCAAAATAAAAAATAAAAAAATAGAAATAGGGATGGCGGTGTAGCTCGGAGGTTCAATCCTCTGTATCTGCTCCCACTATACACACACACAGTGGCAAAGGACAAGGTACATGTCAGCCAAATATCCCCTCTTTTTTTTTCCTATGCAAATTCTCAGGGTCCTGGCATTGGAAAAATTAAGAGAAGGCTGATGTTTGCAACAGTGAGACCTGGATTATTGTTTAAATTTCCTCCCTGATTCTAACATGTATTTATACACTATTTGTCATATTGGGATCAACTCATCCCCATTCTAGTCTTTGTGTTCTGTAAGTCAGATGGTCCAAGTCTCTGTTACTCTGCACCTGAGGAGACCACGGTTTGTGGGAGGAAGAAGGGATAAAGAAAAGTTTAGCCAACTGAGATGGAAAGGAACAGCCTTCTAATTCTAGACAGGGAAACAATCTGGAATAAAAGATGTCCCTCAACAGATGAATGTATAACAAAGGAAGAACAAAATTATGTCATTTGTAGTGAAATGGATGGAACTAGAGAATATTATGTTAAGTTAGATCAGCCAGTCTCAGAAAGCCAAGGGTGGAGCCCGGCATGGTGGCGCACGCTTGTAATCCCAGTACTTTGGGAGGCAGAGACCGGAGGATCCGGGTTCGCAGCCAGCCTCAGCTCTCTCTCTCTCTCTCTCTCTCTCTCTCTCTCTGTCTCTCTCTCTCTACCTAGGGAGGCGCTCCGCAACTTCGTGATATCCGGTTTCAAAATAAAGCATAAAAAAATAGAACCAGGGGTATAGCGCGGAGGTAGAACACCCCTGGGTTCAATCCCCGGTACCGCAAAAAATAAAAAAGAAAGCCAAGGGTGGCATGTTTTTTCTCATATGTGGAAGCTAGAGAGAAAATAGGAAATAAAAGGGACTTCAGATAAATGAGGAGAGAGACCAGTAGAAAAGTAGAAGAAGACTGTGAAAAGAGGTGGGGCGGGGAAAAGGAGAACTGATGAAGGAAACAGTCCAAATAATGTTGCGTCCATAAATGAAGGTACCAGTACCAACCTCACTAACATGTACGTGTGGTGGGGAGTAGGGTGGGATGCAGAGGGAAACACGGGAAGTGCTCTGTGCATGTATGTTTGTATCACTGTGAGCCTGACTATGATGTATAATTACAATGCATCTATAAAAGCACAAAAAGATGACAACAGAGACTTTTAATGGTGAGTTTGACTTGATGCAAGCCATAAAAAATGAAATAATGTTAAGTAAAGTTCAGACAAGGTCATGGAAATGGAGACTCTAATACTTTGATGAAGTACCTGCAAAGTCCATCCTAAGTTCTAAGACAGTGTATGTCCCTTCCCTCTTCTTATTCCTGCCTTTCATGGTTCTGATAGATGGATACAGGAATTGAATGACTCGACTCATAACCACAAAGCTGACCAGCACATGTCATTTCACTGGAGATGAAAGACATCACTGGTAAAGTACTCTAATGGGGTCAAGGAACAGCCTTTATCAAGGAGCACGTTTCTCTAGATTTATTTCCCAGCAGATGATCTTCTTCAATCTTCCCTTGTGTTTACCATTTGAATTATGACTTCATTTGTCTTAGCATTCTATTATTTCAGTGGTATCCAA
The DNA here is from genome assembly GCA_004027185.1 of Glis glis. Lineage (NCBI taxonomy): Eukaryota > Metazoa > Chordata > Mammalia > Rodentia > Gliridae > Glis > Glis glis. The sequence goes on along the minus strand of PVJS01030412.1, from coordinate 6,820 downwards.
CACATTCTATTTTGAAAATATTCTTGTCCACTTTCTGTAAAGTGGTCCAATCCATTTTTTCAAGCATGCCTGTATGACCTAACTAGAAAAAGTCAAAAGTACAAGGTACAGTCAAATGGATTCATTAATACATTAGGTCATAAGAAATCTGATAGATGATCTCTACCAATGAGGATCGAGTAACTTGGAGAAAGTCTCTTGACTTACATTTTGCTGCTTTATGGTAGGCCACACTTGTTTTTCACTGTCATGCCTTAATTCATTTAACAGTGTGATGAATTAAATGAATTTTGAATTAAATGAATAAAATGAAAAGAGAAGTACTCCCAGAAGTAAACTGAGGGTGCTACAGGCCAAGTCTCCAGTAATAGCATAGTTGTGAAAACAGAAGCATTCTTCCTTGACTTAAAACTGAATAAATATTTCAATGCAAGCAGAGATAGTTCTGTGCTTTGGGATGGGAAAGATGCTAAAATTGCTTTCTACTTAAAACAATTATGAAATGCTAGAGTGGAAAATATCAATGCATTTTTTTCCTCTGAAGAACTTTTATCTTCCTGTGTTTTCTGGATCATGCTTAAATGATCAACATTATAATGGGTGGAAGTTTCAGAATATAATCTGTTGGATTGGTTCCTAAACCACCATAATCCTTCAAATCCTTCGCCTAGACTATTTCAGTGATTTCTTCACTGTTCTATGCTTCTCTGGTCTCCCTTAAGTCTTTTTCTTTTTTTTAATGATACTGGGGATGAAACCAGGGTTGTCTACCTCCAAACACCTGCCTTTTTTTATTTTAAAACAGGGTCTCACTAAGTTGCCGAGGTTGGCCTGGAACCTGCCATCCTTCTGTTTCAGCCTCCCAAGTACTGGGATTACAGGTGTGCACCACCACATCTGGATTCTTTTAAGTCTTTTATCCAATTTGCACCTAGTGTTATATTTTCAAAATGAATATGTCTCTGACTCTGTGATACCATATCACCTCTCAGGCAATTGATTAAGGTCTATGGAAGGGGAATAGAAAAGGGAGTAATTGGAGTTGGAAGCAAAGCTTCCATCAGTGGTTGATCAGCAGTTTTATACAAGAAATATACTAAAATTATACTAAAGTATACAGAAAAAATTAAATGGTGGGATGAGATGCTAACGGCAAAATAGGAAGGAGTAGAAGATAGCAAACCAGGCAATGAGGGCGGCTTGAAAGGCATGTCTTGGAAACTCTTTGTGCTGCTGAAATATATTTCATTTAGAATTCAAAAGGAAAACAAATATGTGATCTACATACAATCTGTAGACATGATTCTCTATAACAAGGTTAGGTCTATAAAAGGAAACATTATATGTAATGATAAGAAACTCCAAATGCAGAGAAAAGGAAAAAGTGAACAGCTATTTTGTAAACCCTGCATGTACAGATTTGTACTCATGTATATTTCTGGAGAAAGGTAAAATCTGTCAGTGTGACAAAAGGCTATTCACCTTCCACCCAAATAAACCGACTTTTTTAATAAAAATTAAAAGTACTTATCAGCTGATACTGATACGCAATTATAACAAAAGGTATTAGGCAAAAAAAATTTGGGCAGGTAAAGTCATGAGAGATTGAGATGAGTTTTTGACCACTTAAAAACATATGCAAAGCCGGGTGTGGTGGCGCACACTTGTAGTCCCAGTACTTGGGAGGCTGAGACCGGAGGATCCAGGTTCGCAGCCAGCCTCAGTTACTTAGTGAGGCCCTCCGCAACTTCGTGAGACCCTGTTTCAAAATAAAAGAATAAAAAATAGGGCCGGGCGTGTAGCTCAGAGGTAGAATGCCCCTGGGTTCAATCCCTGGTACCGCAAAATAAAAAAAATACTCAAAAAAATATTTTAAACTCTCCTCATGTATTTTACCTGGAGTGTATGTTTTCACAGATCTTAATATCAAACTAAATACAGGCACCATCCATGTCCTTCATGCCATTATGCCTATGACAAGTTTTGAAGATGCATGCTGCTTTTTAGCTTCTATCATCTGTTTTTCATGAACTATTATTTTCCTTTTGCTGTTTCACTTAATGCAACACAAAATATCTGAGTTAAATATATTAAAACTGGAGAAAAATCAAAAACAAAAAATGAGTAATCATGTGTCAGATATGGTGCTGTCTTGTGACACTTTTCTTCTCCTGTTTCTTCTTACTGTAATTTCTTCAGGCAGATCTTTTGTGTACCTTAATAGTTTTCAGCTACCATTTAAAGCTGCCACTGACATAAGTGAGGGGCACTGTCAGGAGAAAGCTCTGCCTCTTTCCTAAAAGGACCCACCCTTCACTAGAGGCACACTGCTTTAAATGCCAAGAATGGAAAAGCTGTGAACACTACTGAGAAACAAATGATCATTTTGGAATAGTTTCTCAAGCCTCCCTCAAAATGAACCAGAAATGAAAACTCAGCACTGCACCATTTTTTATCCCCTTACATATTGTTATGTGAATGAAGAATGATTGCAGGGAAAGCATCTTTACTTTTACTGCTATTGCCATATCTTTCTGTAAGCAAATATATCTTTCATTATACTACTGTAAATTGGTGTTTTAAGATGTGCTTTTTAAAAAACTGTATTATGCTTTGAAAGTACATAATAACTATGTTAAACAACTTTATTTTTCCAAGAAATGGTGCATTCTGTAAGTGTTATGTACTGTAATCACTTTGTATTTAACATGAATTGAACAGACACTCTCCTTCAGATGAACTTTCTGGTGACAAACTTTGAAATTGACAGATTAAAGCTGATTTGGGGTTGTCAAAATATTGTATAGCTATCTCCACAAAACATGAATACAATTTTACAGACGGTGGACTGCTGGTTTGCATGGCAGCTATGTTAGTATATCCACTGCCAGTTAAATTAATAGTGTCGCAATCTATCTTCCATGGCAGGTGTAAATGACTTTTAGCATATCAATAACTAGTTTACAATGATGTCCCTCTGTGCTTGAGGTTTAGCATTGATTTCATGTTTTGTGCAAGATAGTACACACATAACCCCATATTTTGTTGAAGAATGTTTTGAAATAAATGGAACATTACAGACTTGAAGGCAATCTATTAATAATAGGAGAACTAGTGAATTATCAAATTATCTGCCAATTACCCTACATGACAACAAGTGATTCCAACTTTCTAATTTTTATCTTACATGGATTGGCACTGAAAGTGAACATTCAAGAAGATATGTAAATGAACCCATGTAAAAATATTCTTGATATAGCTGCTATTACAATGTGGACAGTTCAATGATTTGGAAGGTATTATGCAATGAATATCAAATTAACTGAACAACTCCTCATGGCTGAACTTAGCCTTTAATAAAGGCTATTGATTTCATGATCTCCATCAACATCGCCATTACTGTTCATAACACCTCAAACTTGTGTAGGGCTTTACAATCTGAACAGTACTTTTGCTTATAAAGTAATCTCTATCCAATTATAGCTTTTATTATGAGAATTTCAAATATGCATATACATATATATATATATTTTTTTTTGTAACTACTAGAATATCAGTTCCACTCACTTCTACTGGAGATCATCTTGAAAAGGAAACTGGGTGTTGGGATACACCAAAGGAAGTTAAAGGAAATTCTCTAGAAACAAAAATTATTACAATAGAATCTTTGAAGAGATAAAGACAAAAAGGGGGATTCAAATGAGAAAAACACTTTCACATGGGAAAAGAGTAGACTTAAGTAGGAAGCCTGATAGCAAGTGCTTTGACAGGAAGTTACTTGGGCAAAATTGCTAAAAAAAAATGTAACCCAGGCTACTAGGGATGCAGTTTGTAAAATATCTACTCAGCAATATTGAGCAGGACACACAAAGTGATATACACATTTCTGTAGGTTAAGCATACAACTTACTCAGTTTCTTACAGTTTACTTTCAGAAGTTGGAGTTGGGAATCAACAAGTTGAAGTCATAACATAAAAACATTCAGTATTTGGTTAAAAGCGTAGATATAGTCGAGATTTTAAAAACTATTCAGTGTGCTTATTATGTTAAAAATGAAAAACCAATATATAAGCATCTCCTTTACACTGGAGAAAGGAAAGAATCTGAGAAGTTTATAAAAATTACAAGAAAATGGAAATGGTGTAGTACTCATTATTACTACTTCAAAATGCGTGTGCTGTCATTGATAATTTATATTGATAAAGTAATCTAATGTGCTGGCATTTCTTTTGCTTCTATAAAATATTGATTATATATATATATAACCCTACCTCGGTACAGAAGCTTACTTTTTTCAATTATGAATTTAAAACTACTAAGAAGCTTTTATTAAGATTCACAGCCATCTTTCCAGCATAAAATTTAATTTCTCATGTTTTCCTCTACAGTTTTTAAATTGTAAATGAAAAGGAGATACAGTAAAAATAAGAATTTAAGCTAGGATGTCTACAGTCAAATAGGTAGGAATTCCAATATTGCAAAATTGTGCTTTGGTAGAGTCTTACATAAGTGACACCAGATGAATCAGACCTCTAGATATTCACACACTTGTTTTGTCTCTTCCCACGTGGATGCTGGGTTTGGTCATGTGACTTTTTGTGGACAATGAGATATTTGTAAGCATGTAGCAAACTCAGCCTTGTTAAAATATTTTCAAACTAGAGGTTTGCTTCTTATAACATTTGTTTATAGAACTCAGAAATCACCATGCTTTAAGTTAATCTAAGCTAGACCCATGGAATTGCTACTACTATGGTTAGATGCAGACTGTCCCCTGAAGAGCATATGTATTAATGTTCCGAGTTGATAGAATTAAGTCAAGTCGAGGGTTGTAAACTCATCAAACGCTAAATCCATTGTAATGAATATAGTGGGTGGTAACCTAGGCAAGTGGAGAGTTGGCTGGGGGAGGTGGGTCCCTGGGGGTGTCACCTTGGGGACTATGTGTTTTTGAACCTCTTAGTTTGCTCTCTTGCTTCTGGCCTCCATGATGTGAGAGCAGAGGACTTGTGATCTCCTCCTTTGTGCCTCCTGCCTCCATGCCCTGAGCTCTGCTGATGAACCTGGCCTCACATGGACTGAACTCTGAAATCTCCAGGACTATGAGCAAAGACAACTTCCTTCCAATAAGTTTTGTGGTGGTCAGGTATTTTGGATTACAACAGTGAGAATTCTGACTGAAACAGCTACCATGGGGGGAATCTAGAAATAAAGACAACATTCAGAGCCAGTGATCCCCATGCATTGCTCCATACAATTGGTTCCCAGCTGTTTCGGTCTTTCATGTGATCCTCGCTGAAGATCATTACAATGTGGAAAATAATTGTAAGCAAATAAAATACTGCTTGTTTAAAATCACTTAGTGTTGGTGTGGTTTGTTAGGTAGTCATAGAGACTAAGTGTTTGTAAATTTTGAAATGTAAATGATGATAAAACAAAGTATCAGTAATTGTAGAGGTAGAATCGTAGAAATCTGACATAACTCATAAAATGGCCTCCAATTATACATTATTGTTTCATTTTGATTGCAGTTACAAAGCATAATTTTAATTAGTTTAAAAACAGTAAAAATATACCCTGGTTACTTCAATTGGCACAAATGCTATGCATTCTTTGATTATTTTAATATATAAGAATAAAACATTTTAATAATTCTAATGCTTCTATGTGCTAATTCTTGTCAAGAATACCTTAAAGGAAACACAGAGTTTTAAGTATGTTAAATTTTAGTGTGAACAACATTTAAAAAAATAAATTATATGTAATAACAACCTCATTAAAGCCTTAGACATAAAAAAGTTCTCCATTTGTGGAGCAAACCTATTTATTGTACTTCATTCACAGATACTAATTAAAATTTTGGTGGCCTATGTTGTCAAAGATGGACTGTTCCATATATGATTTAAGTGCAAGTATTCCTGAAAGATGACCAAATAAAAGAAACTGTGAATTGATCATATTTCTCTTACTATATAAATTGTAAAATTAGTGTTAAGTTCTTCTACAAAGGGGATGAATTTGGTCTAAATCATTATAGTGCAGCAAATATATTTTGACATGCATATAAAGAAAAAATAAGAGATTGTTCTCACTATATTGCCATAATTCTGTGATGCAGAGATTAAAAACTGGGTGGGAGTAGATTTCTTTGTTTTTTAAGATAAAGAAATATCAATGAAGGTCTCTTTTAAGAGAAAATCTGTAAGATTTGTTGCTGCTTTATAATTTCCCACACCTATGAAAATGATACAGATTTTAATTGTGGATAGAATAAAGCGTGCACTTTCCATACTCCTCCCCTCCTGACCCTCAAAAAACTTGGGAGTTTGTCCTTATTGCTCATTCATTTACATTTGTTTTATATTATCTATCATGCTTTGGGGAAAGCTGTGACTTTTGACAGTTGAAAATGAACCAAGAGAGAAAGAGAAAAAGCTGCTGAATTTAGAAATATGAGTTTAATCCAACATAAAGAGAGTAACATTCAAATTCACATAATTTTGCAGTGAAATTTTGCACATTGGAGGTGCCACCTATCAGTAAACATTATATTCATTAGGACATGTCTTATCACAGGTGAAAGGAGTGTATCATTAGTAGTGTCATTGTTTGAAAGTAAAATCAGTTCATAAGTAATGCAGATTATTTTTTTAAAGCTAACAGAGCTGATACCTTACAGTATAAAAGAGATTTGTGACACTACCAACAATTACAATAGCTAATTTTGCTAGACTTGAGGATTCAGTGATCCTAGGTGTAAAGCACTCACTACATAGGCATCACATTGATATGAGTATGACACAGTAAATGACACACTGT